>JANHFY010009022.1:0-49302 GCA_027560095.1 Chloroceryle inda
CCTAAGTCAGCTGCGTAGCTACCGTGGACCAGGTCACGCATGTGACCTGCTGTTCTCAGGTTGGAGAACTCAGGTCACAAGTGGTGCCGAAACCCGGGAACGAACCAGGGACCTTTAGACAACAGCTAACTTACATGTATTTTGTTCCTATCATCCCTTCAGAAAATCTGTGGTGAACAAAAATTTTATTAATGGTGGTTGCCTTGCTTAATAATACCTACAGGTATTAGGATAATAAAAACAAAAACAACCAAACAAAAAAAACCCAAACAAAACAAACAAAAAACCCTCAAAGAAACAAAACCCAAACCCAATCAACCAAAAAACAACAACCAAAAAAAGTGCAGTATAAGGACTTCAGACCAGGATAGTTTTTTCCAGAAGTTCTAACAAATATATTCCAGGAAATTTCCATGTAAGTATAAGAAATATCTGTAACTCATCATCAGCACAGTTTTCCTTTAATTCTTCAAATGAGGAAGCCCTGAAGGCTCACTTCTCCCAAGCTCTTCTGAATGATATCTTGAGTTCTGTTAACTGTGAAGCAGTACAAATATGGATCTCATCCATGGTAAGTGATAATAAGTTGATCTAATAGTGCCATAAATTTATGAACTATCATTTCCTAAAGGCAACTGCAAGGCTTCTCAGAAAGGAATAAACTTTAACAGTAAATACTATTCAGCAATAGACAGTACATGACTGCTATCAGATGGTGCTTGTGTAAATATTCCTTTGAAATGTCTTCAGGTGTATATTGAAATGAGAGAGCTGCTTAAAATTAGAAAATCAGCTTTACATTTTAATAGCTCACAGTGCTTTAAAATATGATCTGAAACTAATCAAACTAAAGATGTTAACCAATTGAAATGATACACAAACAATAATGAGCTCTGTATCAACCACTATGTACAAGAAAGGGATGAATGGATTACTATGTAGAGTTTTCTAAACGTTTATTCAGTGCTCTGTGGCTGCTTGAAAAAACAAACAAACAACAAGACACATCAAAACCAGGAAAATGTCAATGTTAAACCTAAAGTTATCGGAAGACTGAAATGATCAGAAATATTGGTAAGAGGCACTGAATCATTTAAACATAAGGACAGGTTAGAAAAGCTAGGTAGGCGTAGGTGCTTGAACATGGGAAAGAAAATTAAAAAAAGCAAGTCAGTGCATGGAGAGTATGTGAGTCATGATTGGAAAGGAAAAGGTAGAAAAAGAGTGATTAATAATGTGGATAGCTCAAGAACTAGAGAGTTCAAAATCAAATTATTATGTATCAGGCTTAAACCAGTAATAAGAGTATTTTTCACCTGATGTGTCTTTTAAATTATGTAACTTTTAGCCAAAGAATGTTGTGAAGCTCTAAGACATGACCTCAGAAAGGAATTTAACAAGTCAATGGGCAAAGATCATCAGGCATTAAACAGCTATGAAATGTGATGCTTCAAATAAAGCCTCCAGTTCACGTCAAAGCTGGAGGAAAACACACAGAAGGAAAACTCTATACGTCTTGTTTTTTGTTCATTCCTTAAGTTCTTAAAAAATTCTGGTACATAATGAGAACATTTATGTCAAAACTATACATATAGGCAGTTGCTGAGTTAACTATAACTGTACAGAAAAAGATGACTGAAGATGAAAAAGTAGTGTGATGAGGAATAGAAGTGATGAGAATTTTGCTAATCAGATTCCCTTCCATGGGAGGTGGAACACAGAAAAGACACCAGACGCTCTGGTGTTTGCTGTTTAAGACATCCAATGTACATGCTAGACTCTTCAGACATAAAGTTACTACCTCTCAGGAATAAGGTTTTCCAACATAATAAGATAAGAATAACACAAGAAAAACATAAGAATAACATCCAGTGAATACACAACAGGGTTATAAACCCTTTTATGCCTTTAATAACATGGTATTTCAGTCATTTGTGTTGTTCCACAAAAAACCCCTCTGGTTTTACTACCAGACTCCCCATTTCGCATTTTCACAAAAACAAACGAAACCAAATCAGACAAAACAAAATATCAGGCAATTAAATAGAAAAATTAAATGAAACTCACTCTCTTCTGATTGTGACTATCCACATTAACTCCCTTTGCTTGACAAAGCATCAGGTACAGCTAGGATTCTGCAGTTGTTAATTATTTAATAATTCCTTTTAAGTTAATTAATAATTCCTTAATTAGGAAAATTAAGAAATACTTCAGTTATCATTTTGCCTTGTTTCAAAATACCAAAGTTACAAACCAAAACATGTTCATACCAGTCACAATAAAAATGTTTTTCAATATGTGTGAGCAGTGAAAATTTGCTTGAGGTGTCAGCCCTGTGAAGACATGTGTATTTAGCTTTGAATTTGTAAATATTCTCACTGGGCTTAGACAAACTCATTTTCATATTTTCCTTTCTAACAGTCACTGTAATATGAATAAATGTTCATGTGTGTAGACTTAGAAGGAAGAATCAAAGAGCTTGCACCACACAGCATGAATAGGCAAAAGTATTTTTGGCAACAATGTACCCAGTATTCATTTTTCAAATTAGTAAAAATAGTAGTATGAACATATTTAAAATTCTTGGCTTTGTATAGTGTCTCTAAATCTAAGTGTAGTGCCAAAAATAATTTTCCCTACTAGTGTGAAATCAAAAGGGTTATTTATACATTGCAATTATCTCACTATCAATAGCACAAATTCTGAGTACACCTTGCAATTGATTCCAGCTATCTGGTTGAGCAAATTAAAAGACTTGCCTGTGTGCCATCTACCTTTTTTTTTTTTCCTCTCTGTGCAAAATGTGATCTCAGAATACAAAATATAGTTTGACATGAAATGGTGTTATGCTGGATAACCTGGGGCTTCAAATAAAAAAACCCAAACAAACAAGCAGAAGGAAGCTTATTTTTGCCATTAAGTATAGACAATAAGTTTAGTTTTATATATCATTCTTTTTGTGGCATTTGTAGAAAATCTGTTATGCATAGTGACGGAAAACTATACTGTTTAGGGGGCTAATATCTTTTAATTGCTTTCAAATTGGTTGTCTTGTAATCTTGTAATCAGTAGAGTGAAATTCTATATGTTTCAATGTAATTCCAAGATCTATATGGAACTGGATTGTTTCTCTCTAGAAAACACAATCCTTTAGTGTTAGCCAAATGAATCAATTTGTACACAGATTAATCTGGCATTATGTGTTATACTTTACCCCTTTACTGTGAAATTTTTGGCATGCTGTTTCTGTCTAAGGTAAGGAAATGAGATTCCAGTCTGAAAATAGGCAAGGGCTTTCTTGTTTTTCTGGAATGTCCTTACATGTGCAGTTACCCTTAAATCCCTTTTTTTTGTTGTTTTTTTTTTTTAATCCTTACTGGGCTAAAAATTATAAAAAATGTTGGAATGAAGCATGGAATTTCCAGAATCAGAACATATGTCATGAAAGAAAGAGCAAGTGGTGACTTCAGGGAAAATTTTCCCTGCATGTGCATTGTAGGACTCAGTAAAGGATTCTCATTTATGAACCTCATTCTCATTATGTTGTTCTGCACTTTGAGGATACACTAACCATAACCTATGAAATAAAAGAAGTCTGAATCAAACTCACAAATTATAGGAAGCAGTTCAGGGAGTCTAATTAAACAGGAGAGTTACTCATTAAGCTTAGCAATCATTATAAAACACAATATCTAGCATTTCATCAGCTAAGCAAAAAGATAATTAAGAATTAGCATTGTCTTTAAAGTTAGAAATTACTGCAGCTTCCATTGCTTATAGAATATGTGTTGCCTCGCCAAGCTACATTCTGAATTGTACCTTGTTAAAATGAATTGAATTTTGATATTCTCAAACAGTAATATTTTTTGTATAGAATATGATGTGGAGCGGAGTTAACATCTTGTTTCAGCACTATGCAAAAGATCAGTGATTTCAAATCAATTTTAATTTATGGATCTCTATTTAGAATTGTTATGGTTTAACACCAGCTGGCAGGTCAGCCCCACACAACTGCTCACTTACTTCCCCCCCCCCACCCCCGCAACCAATGGGGGAAGAGAATGAGAAGAGTAAAAATAAGAAGACCTGTGAGTCAGGCTAAAGGCAGTTTGATACGTAAAGCAAAAGCTATGCATGCAAGCAGGGAAAAAATATGGAATTCATTCACAACTTCCTATTGCTTGGGCAATGTTTCACCATTTCAGGAAATCAGAGCTTCTTTATGTGTAATGGTTACTTGGGAAGACAAATCATTACTCTAAATGTTCTTTCTTCTTCTTCCTCCTAGTTTTTAATGCTGAGCATGACATCATATGTCATAGGAGATCCCTTTGGGCATTTGGGGTCAGCTGTCTTGGCTGTGTCCTCTCCCAGCTTCTTGCTATGAAGAAAATGAACTCTAATCCTCTGTAATGACCTGTCATTCAGCAATTATATAACTGTATTTATTATTATTATTATTTTGGTGGTTTGGCATTTTTTTTGTAGATCTGAACCTACATAATTTTCAGGCAGAATCTTATTAAACTGTACCAGAAGGACCTACAGATAACTGTGGATAGAAAATTGAACCTAGCACAGAATTTTTTCTGGTAGAGCTGTGTGTGTGTGAGAATATTTATAAATCATCCTGAAACACCCATACAGAAGATAGTAACTGATTAAAGAACTTAAAGCAGAAAACAGAAAAGAGAAGCAAATAGTTGTATTTTCCCAAGCTGAACACTTTAAAAAAAAAATACCAGTGAGTATTATCTTAAATTGACATTATTTAATAATGATCACAAATGTCTGAAAAAGACTCAATATACAGAGTTTGGCAGCTACTGTACTTGCTACATGTTATGCTTTTTACATAAAACACAGTTAGGGCTACTTTAACCAAAATATACATCAGTTAAAATGTACACAACATGATATTGAAAAACAAATTTTCAAAACTTGTTACATAAATTATATGTGCAAAATATGTGTGTGTGGATAATTGTGCACAGAAATATATATTTGCATATGTAATTACATCTGTTAGTAACTGGTGTGGTTTTGGGTTAATGATAATACTTTATGGAACTTGTATCTGATCCACATTTTAATGTGATATGATACTCTTAAGTTTGAACAGGTGCTCTTTCTGGTGGGTTTTTTTTGTTTGTTTTGGTTTAGTTTTGTAGGTTTTTTTGGTGGTTTTTTTTTTGGGGGGGTGTGCGTTTTGTTTTGGTGTTTTTATATTAAAATATCCACTTAATATAGAGAGAGTAGGTGACAAGCTCAAAAGCACATTTCTGCAATTTTACTGTTTCCCATATCAAATCTTGAAGAAAGCAAAGTGGGTTCCCAAGAATTTTCTCCACTAAATAAGAAACTGTGTGATTTACCTGTATCTGGTAAATGAAAACTTTTTTGACCAGCAGACTTGACTGTATAATTAGCTGATGCCAATTAAATTCATTCTGGTCTCAGTCTTTCATTCTCTGGTCACCTACCATGAGGGATGAACCCAGTAGTTTCAAGCCCTGATAAACAAATATGTATATATAAACACATTTCTGAACTTTTGTTTAGTGTATAGACTGTGTTTTAGCAGAACATTCAAAAACATTTTTAATTATAAAATAGAATAAATGCATAAGCTAGATGTAATATAACTCAGTAGAAATAAAAATATATATGGCCCTGTAAGATAAAACGTATATCCAGTGTAAGTCACAAACATGTATTTAATATCCATTGGCTATTGGCCAAGAATAAGAAAGAGAAAATAGGATTTTATGGGTGCTAGTTTTCATGTATCAAATTACAAAACCATATTATAACTCCAATACTTGTGTTCTTCACTGTATGCTGGAGCCAGAAGCAAAAAGTAAAAATGCATCATTATAAATTTACTTATACAAATATCACAGTAGCACCTCACAGTCTGAGATGAATTTGTCTGTTCAATGTTGCTGTGAAGCAGGGAAGTCAATTTATCTTCTTTTCACAAGCTGGGACCTGAGGCACAGAGAGGCTAAACCCCAGATTCAGACAATCCCAGTTAAATCTCAAAGTCTTCTATATCCAATTGGCTAGGTGCCTCTGGCACAGTGTCCAAGGTCATATAGGATGTCTGTAAAAACACTGAAAACTGAATAATATTTTTCCTCATCCCAAAGTAAGGCTCTAAATCACAGGTTGATTCTTTATTAGGGTTGTCTTTGTATCACCCAGAAATGAGGGGTAGCTTCTATCTGATCAACGTCTATTTCTCAGAAATGCTTTTACATCTTGAAAGGCCCTGAATATACAGGGGATAGTTGACTTAAAAAATTCATAAGTAACAAAATGCAACTAAGGTACACCCAGCACCTGTTTGGTGAATTGTTCTGAACAAACAGAATACTGAATTGCATGGAAAAATATGCTGTTTGCACTAAAATTGTGTTCTCTAAATGCTCTCCTCTGTAGCGTGTAGTTAATCGGTCTGAAGGAACCATTAAATAAAACCTTCCAAATATCTAAATAATATTTTAAGTGAATATTTCATATCCAAAAAAGCCCACAAGACAGCTGAAGCAAAATGACAGAATGTAGGTTAGCAAATAATATAAGAAATATTAGAGTGTTTTTTGGTTTTAATCAGAACAGGCTTGCTCGATTAGCCACCCTGAAATCCCTGATGGCTCATTCATGAAAATAAGACAAGTAAAGGAAAGTAGAAGCATGGATAAGTACATATAGGAAGGAATGTAAACAGCAGATGAGGAGGGAATTTGAAGTCTAGAATAGACACAGGCTGTGATTGGATATGATCTACTTCCAAATGTTTTCTTATATCTTATAGGTTTATATTGCTAGGGTTTTAGCTGTTTATGAAGGTGTCTGTTTTTAAATATTCCTGCTTTGCCTAAGCTTACTAACAGATGTATGCAATAGAGAACAGCAAGACTTTGTATGATTGTTAGTGAGAATAAGATTACAGAGAATCTCCATTATTGTAACTCGGAAATGGATCTGAGTTCTTCATTCAAATTGTGTGATCCAGGTTTGACCCCAGCACAGAACTGGAATATAGCCAAGGAACACATCTGCATGCTGGAACTGGGGAATACTCTTTCTAGATCAAGTCTGCATATAACAGTGTTTGGGGTGCACTTCTCTCTGTAAAGGTTCTTCACTTGGTTGGCAATCCTCTGTATTATGCTCCTTAATAGCTCTGCCCCCCTGGGAAGCCTGGCTAGTGCTCAGAATCTGAATATTTTATTCCAAGTACTTAAGCACAGTGTCAGAGGACTCAGTGTGGAGATTTACGAACCCTCTCCAAGTCTCTATTCCTGAAGCTACTCTCCTCAGAAATAGTGACATAGACTGAAATCTGCTACTTCTATCTTTAGATCTCATGTATGTGTATATTATTGCTGGATTTTATGATAGCTTTTCAGCTGTAGTAGTTCTTACTAGTTCCACTCATCAGAATGCACAGGAGGTAGGAATTTACAGTTAGCTAACTTTCTTTTAATCTGTAAGACAGTTATCATTTTAGTTGCTAAAAAAAATCACCAGCAAATTATTCCTGCCTTGTATCTCTCTCTAAGAATCTTGTTCTCTGTGCTAATGTCTGCCTGTGATTTATTTCAATGCAAACGAACATGTCTCTTAAATGTTATGCACTGGTAATAAATACAGCAAATATTTTTTAACTTGAAATAGAAGCACATTTTTAAACTGTTCAACAACCAGTTATTATCATTAACAGCTACTGCTCAGGCAATGTCTGTGATGATTTCTCATATTGTAAGGAGTGATAATTTGCAGGCTGGCAAGGCAGAGGACTACTGGCTAACCAACACTGACTTAATTTACAGTTCCTTGACCCAAACTGAAGCAGACAGCATAGTAAAGGTTTTCTTAACTCCATCTCCTAGCTTAACCCTAATCCTCCAGGGTATCTAACATTCCATAGTCTTGGCTATAGTTCATAAATTCTTTTCACTTAGCTGAACATGGGTTCCTCACCTCTGAAACTGGCTTACATGAAAGAGTTCTTAGAATTGAATGCTAACCTTGGAGCCTATTCAGAATCCCTATGAAACTGCTGTATCTGCTCATATCTAGAGGGAATCTTATCAGTGTGTGTTTATAAATATCTAAAGGGCAGGTGTCAAGAAGATGGGGCGAGTCTTTTTTCAGTGCTGTCCAGTGATAGGACAAGGGGAAATGGACACGAAGTAGAACACAGGAAGCTTCAATTAAAAATAAGGAGATACTTTTTTACGCACTGGAACAAGCTCTGCAGAGAGGTTGTGGACTCTCGTGTGGAGACTTTCAAAACTTGCCTGGATGTGTTCCTGAGCAGTAGGTGAACCTGCTTTAGCAGAGGGGTTGGACTTGATGATCTGCAGAGGTTCCTTCCAACCCCTACCACTCTGATTATGTGATTCCTATTCAGTCTAAAATTCCTGGTGTTTGCACTGATTAAATTATAATATACATAATTTTCTTAATTTTAAATCTTAAGTTGCTTCGCATTCAGAAACATATTAACAGCAAATGCCTGCTTGTACACAGTAGTAGGGAATTCTAGGTTACATTCAAAAGCAAAATCTGAAGATGTAGCTGAAAAGAAGAGCAGGGTGTCATTTTAATGCATACAACTAGTAAACAGACAATATGTGCTTATTTTTATATTTTTGTTTCTTTGACTATTGGAAGAAGAAATCTCTTCTTGTTGTATCCCCTTGATCTTCACACAGATTTCCTATTGTCAACAATTAGAATTCCTTTTCCTATAGCCTTTCTAGTAGAAAACAGGGGAGCTGATTTTTTTCTGTTTAAAGTCTAGCTTTACTTAATATTTAGTCTTATATTTAACACCATTGTGAAAAATGCGGATTTATGTGTTTTACTAATATTTCTGTTATTTTTCTTATTTGCTGTCTTCAGCATCCTAGGACCTCATGCTGTTCTGGGTGGCAAGACATATCCCTGTGAAACTGATGAAAAGTAAAATGTAAAAGTAAGTGTGAGATTGTTCTCTTCCCTATCATATCTAATAAATGGGAAAATGCCACTTCATTTTTTTTTTCCTTTCCAATGCCACTTTTGTCATGTACAAAATATTTAATGAGATTTCTGTTCTGTGCAACTGTAGAAGTTCTTATGTGTAGCACAAAATTACGATTATTTGATAAAAAAAAATCTGGTAAATCCTGCTCCTTGTAAGTGGGGCTATGAATAATAAAAATATGTTGTTCTTTAATTAATAATATTAGCTTTTTGACATGATCACAACACAAAATGTAATGAAGTAGAAAACTGGGCAAATAGAAGCTGGAGTATGACTAATACTCTGTATAATTGATTTAGTTAAAGAAAAGGGTTATCCAAATAAAATTTCTGCTATTTATAAATCATATTTATAAATCATATTTATAAAAATATTTCCATCTACCAACAAATGTAAGCATTAACTTTTTTTGAAAGCTAACATACGATTTAGGTCCCATCTTTATTGCACTTACATGGGCCAAAATAAAGCCTGAAATACCACTGTTAATAGTAAACAATTTACTGAATGATTGTTTCCTAAAGTACCATGAATTTCAAAGGAGGATCTTGCTTTTCAAAACTTACAGCAGAGCACTTGTGCTTCTCAGAGCTCTACACTGCATCATCCAAAGGCCCAAGCTAGTCCATGTGTAGAAATAGTCTAGCTATGGTAATACACAGTAATTTGTTGACTAATTTATCTTCTGAGATAGAAAACTAGCTTACAAACAGGCTGTGGGCTACTGCAGCTGCCAGAACTACCTTATTTAAAGTTACTATGAAGCTCCTCTGATGTACTTCAGTCTGTGGTACACCCATACCTAATGGCAGGATTATTACAGTTCAGCATGAGGACAAATTTCTTTGTTGTAAGAGGATAACCACTCTGCCTTTACAGCTCTTGCCACTTGAATTGCTTGTTTATAGAGGATGGAAATACATGGAAGTTGATAGTTGCTAGAATGATTGTCAGAAATATTCAGTGCTATCTCTTTATATTTTCTGAGTTGTAGTCCTCTCTTTTTCACCATTCTCTTTCCACTTCAATAGATGAAATGTGACGTAAGGTACCTCAGATAAGAAAATAGCAATGATAATTTGACCCCTTGCTGTTGCTGTTTTTATAATTCAGGCATTTATAACTCAGAGGCATCTATATATGCTTTTGGCAAACTGGAAGTGAAATGGTAGAGACACCAACAAAACCAAATACATTTAATGTGACAGCATTATAAAGTTGAATACACAGTAGACCCAAAGTACATTTCGCAGATTTTAGAAAGATGGGCAGCTTACAGTGGAAAATTTACATCTTGAAGAGCTTTGATAATGGAGTCACACACCAGTGACAGAGTATTAATGAACTGTGCTTTAAACTTAAGTTAATGGGTGACAACTCCATTCAAAAGGAAAAAAATCCTGAAGTCATTCTTTCTATTTTTATTACTGTGTGCAATGACTGCTTATAATGTTGAAGAAATGAACACTCTACTCCATTTTTAGCTGTTAACCACATTTATTAAGAACCATTAACTTAGACTGATGGAATTTTATTTCAAGAACACGACAGTGAAGATAATGTGGTTTGTCATAGGCTTTTTTTAGCAGACTTTTTAGAGATTTCCCTTTTTCCACTCATCGTCATACCTATTGCATCCTCTTGGAAACTCATAATAACATTCATTTAAACTAATGTGAAAAGGGTTTCAGAATTCCTTTGACCAAATTAATTGTAGCGTTTTTAGTGACTTCAAAGCTACTTGACACACACACAATATGAAAGGATGTCTTTATTGGTTGAGTTTGGATAAGGGCCAAATACCCACCCAGCTGTTCACTCTACCTCTACAGGATGGGGTAGAAAATATGATGGAAAAAGTTCTTGGCCTGAGAAAAAGGTCTTGGTCAAAAATGGAATTGTTCTTGACCAGACCAGACCTGCATGCCCATGATAGTTTTTTTCAGCAGCATGAATAAAGTAAACTGCTTAGATTGCTCACTAACCTATTTTAGATTACACTATTGGTTTCTTTGTGAATTTTACTGCAGTATAACTCTCAGCAGGCATTTATTGTCCTCAATTGTGAATAGCAAAAGCAGAGCAAAAAACAGATCCTTTGCTGCTAAGAATGAATTCCAGTCCTTTTGTTATACAAATTTAGGACCTCTCCTACCTCTCACTTAGGTACTCGCCCCTGCCTCAGAATGGGAGAGGGGGAGAACAAGTGTGTCAAGTAAGAAAACTTCTGAATCTCTCTCTGTGTTAAATTTTGTAGGAGGACCTAACCTCCTAACTTGGGCACTTCTTTCTCCACTAAAATGTAAGTGACTGAGGTATCTCCAGAGTGTCTCAGTCTGCTCTAGTTAGGGTGTGAATTCATCTCTGCTAACTTTAATTGCCCAAAATTAGGCATGTAATGTTAATTTCTCTATGTATCTTCTACCTATTACAAAATATATTATATGTGTAGTAAGTATTTCTGGAGGGTAAGACAGGATCATAAAATGAGATGGATCACTATCTGGAAGTACTTCTTTCTTGCTTCATTAACCATAGAAGATAAAGATGATGAATCTTATCTACCATGGAGTGTATATCGAATTAATAGGAAATAATGGATGTCCCCATTATATTGTAAGTTCCAGTTCACCTAGTTCTCTTTGAAGATACCCAGATTCTGTCTAGGAGGTCAATTGTTGAACTCACCCAAAAAGACAGGGAAATGGATTCCAAACAAAGCACGAGGGAAAGAGATCAAACCTGTAATTGTCTTATGCCAGGAAAGGCCTTTAGGTAGCCCAGGTATCTGTGTACCCCAGGCTAATTGGTCAGTAGGAATGAAAGATTCAAATGTTCATAAAGGCAACAATAAGAGGGATGCTGAATTTTGCATAGTGGCTATAGCACAGGACAGGGAGATTATATCCTGTTTTTGTTCCAGAACACAAAATAGCTCTTCATAATTCAGATGGTAGTCTAATGTAATATGCACAGACATGCAAGTCTTCCGGAATTCAGTTGCTGTCCCAGTTGCTCAAGCCAGGCTCTCTGCATGTCTATTTTCTCACCTGGTACCCTTGACAGAGAAGTAAGTAGTGGTGGAATAGGAAGTGAAGTGATCTGGAACAACCATAATCTATGTGATAAACTGTTCATATGCCTTGATCTGAGTTACAAAGCCTTCTTGGACAATCAGGAAGCTACTATGGGAAAATTAGCTAATTATCACTAAATATCACTGTGGTTTTGCCAATGTTTATCTCCTCTACACTTGGAGGTAAGGAAGTAAGACTGTGAAGGGACTCTGCAAGGGAACTAAGTCATCTCCATAGGAAAGACACCACTGAATGCAGAGGTGTTTTTGATGTGTCAAGGACCTGCTGTAGTAAGTACTGGACTTCTCAGTATCTTTAAGTGCTTAGACATTTCTGAAGAAGACATAGTCTGAATCTGTTTGAGATACAGTTTGTACTTATATGCAATGTATCCTATTCAAAGCATCAAAAGAGAAAAAACCCAAATAACTTCAAAACTAAAACTGATAAATACTTTGAAAGAATTGTTTTGGGGTTTATTTCTTAAGAGTTATCACTCTAATTTGAAAAAAAAAAAAAAAGAGAAGAGTGTAGTGGCTCAGCTTAGATCAAAGAAGTCTAGCCAAAAAGTTGGTGTTAAACTGCCTAAACTGAATTTGTGGTAGATATGAATAAACACTTTCAGTCTTGCAGCAATATTGATACAATTTTAACTTTCTATAATATCTATCTGAATTTAAATATATTATCTAATATTTCCTGGCTACTGATAGGCCGAGAAAAACTTTTCTTTATGATACACATTTACTCAGTTCTACCATGTTATTGAATAACATACCTATAGCTGTTCTAGTAATTTATTTTTTCTGGTTAGTGATTGTGATGTCCTTAGTCTGATCATTATTATTTTTTTCTTTATGTTCTTAGGATTCTTTTTATCTTTTTTTCCTATATTTCTACTCATTCATAATCCAAGTATGTTGATTACAATTTTCCTCTTTTTGTATTAATACATTGCTTGTTCCTTTATCACACGTGTTTTTACTTAGCTACTGAATGGGCATTTAGTCAAAGTTGTCTTCTTCCTTTACTGCATTTATAGTAAGTCATCTAAATGATTCTTCCAATAGGGACCACATCTTTTTTTTTCATTTTCTGTCAGAATTTTCAACTGCTGTTAATTTTGCTTACAAAATTTCAGTCAGGTCTTAATTAACTTGTTTAGACTACAACTTAAAAAATAAAGTATTGTTATTTTTCAAATTCCTATTTTCAACATGTTGTAAACAGTAAACATTCATTTTAAATATTTGAAGAGTATATGCAATCCTACACATATACTACTCCATTCTAGATCAAAACATCTTCAAATGGATTTAAATACATGGAAAAACATCTCAAAAATTAAATAGGTCAAAATGTAGCTTGCATATATGAGCGTTCTTAAACTAGGGTTAAAATGCACATAAATTACATATTAAAACATCCATAAATTAGTAAAACAGTGTTTGCTATACAAAGTATGTTATAAAAATATCTTCCTGTTTTGGATATCTGTCTGTATGATACTACTGAAAATGCAGATTTATAAAGAATGAAAATGTATTTTGCCCGATTTGCAAGTTATACAATAGACTCATTATGAATTATTTTGCTATTGATGCTTTTCTCGTCTTTGATTTGCTGATTGATCTACTGCAAATGCCTTCTGTCATTTTGTTCCTCCATCAGATCATGTTAGGATGTAGGTAGCATAACACAACATGACTGATAAAATTGGAAACTTCAAAACGATAATGTTAGTGAAAGTGTGGTTAAAGCAGCTGTGCTTTGTTTTAGAAAACCATTCAGACACAGTGGCTTCATGTTGCCTTCGTCTTCCCAATCCATATAAAAGTTCCATGGTGTTGTGGGATAAGAGTGAATTTGCATTCATCTACCACAATGTAGGCTTATGATTTGACCAAGCTAGAAAGAGAAACACCATATTATTACCATATGAAAATCTTTAACTCTTTTTCTATCAACACACCATGTGCCATTTATTCTCTGACATAAACCGTCTTATGTATAAACACACATGGGGAAATCACATTTTAGTTGTATATAAATATTATTAGGAAATGTTTAGTTTAATTGATTTGGTTATTTATCATACATTCTATAGATAAGTCATTTGAATTAGGAAAAGAATCCTCTTGACATAAATATTTTTTCCCAGTAATTTCGTATTGATATAATCTATAACCATTATACCATTTTTTTGTAATTGAGGGATGAAAGTACTTAAAAGTTATATATCAGAACTGCATAGACATTTCTGTCATCATGGCAATTGCAAATACAGTGACAAAGTTAATTTGTTATGTATGTTGCAATGCATAGTCAGATCCCCACTGTTGAATCACATGTCAGAAATACAACTTTTCCTAGGAAGTAGAAGCAAAACTGGTAATACCTAAAAGTCTCTACCAGCTACTGAAGCCCAGTATTCAGTGCCACTGATGTTCCTAATTCCCAGTTCGCCTGCTGTTTAGCCTTGTAGTTGCCTAAAACCTCCAATTGTTTAAGGACATAACTTCATTGAAGAGTACATTCAAGCCTACTGTTAAGATCAAATTGTCCTGACACACACATTTTAAAACTGAACACTTCTATTTTGGGATACATACTGCAGAGTATGCTTAAAATAGTCCATTCTCTCTCTTTTAATCCTAATAACCAGATCTTAGAGCACTATTATGGGGGCAGACACTCCCAGATCTCTATTATTGATGAAAGAGACATGAACTTACATGTCTTATCCTTTCAGTGAATGTCTTAAGCACTGAATATTTGCTGTAGGTGTTTCTCTGGCTAATACAGTTGGATTTGTTGTAAAGTCTTTCATCATTGACTTGATCACAGACTGAGAATTGTTGCTTGACTAGGTGGTATGTGCACCACCTGTGAGACTCAGGATACAGTGATTTTCTATAGTGTGTTTCGAAGGTTTCTGTGATTTTTTTTTTTCCTTGCAGGCAACAAGACTTCTTCATGCGTAATATATAGGCTAATATAAGCATTCCCATAACTTAGGATTCCTGATACTTGCTGAGAATTTACACATTACAAAGTATTTAGGCTTTATAATTTTCAGTGTTGTAGCACTGGCTCCAGGAAGGTTGATGATAAACCTGAACTAATTGCTTTAGTTTCCTGAGCAATGCAGGGGAAAATTCACAATCTATAAAGCCTTATTTCCTAGGATTTAACAGTTTCCTTGTGGCAATGCCTAGGTCAGATAAGAGTGCCTGACAGACTTTCTTTAGTTCTTGCAGTTGTGATAAATGGCTGTATGAATCTGAGATTTTTGTCCCAGCTGCCTTCATTGGTGAAGGTGCTTGTGACAAGCTAGGCAGGATATGGCCATGGGGCTTCCCTTTTCCCTCATCTCAAAGTCAGAAGTATGTTAAATTCCTTCCTCACTGGAAGGGAGTTCAAACCCGTATTTCTCTACTTTCCAGGATAGCATGCTGATCAGTGCTGGGGCTCTCGCTCTAAGCTATTGAACTGCCAGTGGTTATGGCAATTTTCTGAGATGCAAAAAGCAGTGAATTATTTTGCTGAGGAAGATGTGTTCATATCTTCTGCATTCTTGGCAGGATCTCAAATCAGCATGAAACTACTGTAAAAGAAAACTATTTCCTACTGTATAAGACAGGTGCCTAAGCCTGGGATGTAGAAATTTAGGGATGTTGACCATTTAACTATTATGGTAATTTTTTTCCCACACAATTGCACCAAAGAGAAATGCTTTCCAGTTACAAACACTTCAAATAGTGGTTACTACCACTATTTGTCAGCACTAAGGACAAGTGGCAATATCAAAATCTTTCCTCCTTCAAAACAAAGAAACTGCCTCAAAATGATACGCAGTGAATGGATCTCTTAACTCCCTGCCCCATGTTAACCCTCAAGCCATACCAAAAAATTATCTGGAAAAATACTTTACATAGAGTAACACCAAGCCCGCGACTGTGGTATAAATTTAACAGTACAGACAAACAAAGTCTGAATATTCAGGTATGTTCTCAGCTGCTGCCTGATTCACGGCTTGCTATGGGCATCATCATTGTAAATCTGAGGTAGATTTAAAGCCAGAAGCAAGCAATATAGAAGAGGAACAGAAAGTGACATTGAAGCAGCACTAGAGAACAAAACAAAATCAAGAACTCCCGAGTTACTGGCAGTGTCCTAAAACAAGAAGCATACATTTTCCAATTAGTTGTCAATATCTGAGTGAAATTACCACAATTATATAGGAAATTGCATTAAAACCATTAAAACATTGAGTTTTTCAGTTACACAAACAACTTTCATGGTAAGGATACACAACACCACTGTAAACTTAAGTCCTTTTAAAATGTCAAACCTATTGGAATTTGTGACAGAAGAAGCATTATATAGTGGTTATAAATTATCCCTGATTATCTGAGTGGAGAATCTATGTGGTAAGAGACTAAAATAATCATGGTTAGTTCTTCAGTGCCTTTAAATAAGGGTATGTCTAAAAGTAGTACTTCAAAGAGTGTGAGCATAATTAAATATTCTTTTTCTTTGGACTAATAGGAATAGAATAGAAAGTATTAAAGCAAGAATATATATGTATATATTAATCTGTATTAATATAGTGGTCATTGTGAGACTAATGCTTGATGTGATCAAAGCTAGAAATTACTTCCAGGAGTTGAAAAGGATTACACTAATAGCTTTCTATATTACTTGCAGCATGTGCAATTGTGTAAAAGAAATTAATACCCTGTAGTGAAGCCATGCCTATGCAGGAAGGATATTCATTTTTTTCTCTATTAAAAGATTTTCCTGGCATTTCAATAGGTCTGGAAATATGTTGTAGCATTGAAACAAAGTTGGTAACAGAGGTGTTTTGAAATAACCTGTTTCTTCTATGAGAAAGTATGCTATCTGAAGCAGAAAAAATAAAAAATAACAAACAAATAATAGACGTTATGAAGTAGTTTGGAATGACCGGAACAGAATTTATTTTAGTTTTTATTTCTTGGATAAGGTTAAAAAGGATGAGGAGATCATTCAAGTATCATGACCATTGTAAAGGTTATGAAATCCAGTGTTGTTTTTGAACCTTACACCTTTAAATCAATTTAGTCTTCTAGATGCTGACATATAGCCTGACTTCACACTGACTTTATTGAGCTTGAGTCTATAAAATGAATTTACAAGTTTCTTTTTTATTGATTCAGTGACATATTTATGTTGCATTAAGTATATTGGTGCCACTTATCCATTAATAGTGCAGAAAGAGAAGAGGATATAGAGAATAAATACATCTTTTGAGTTCTGAAACAGTGACTTACTGCTAATCAAGCCATGTTTGATATAATTCCTGTTATTTTCTCTGCTGTTGAACAAACTAGAGTAAGAATAGATAGGGAACATTTAGCATTTCACATATTTCTTATGTTTGAGTCTAATCAATTGGTAAAATTATTTCTGTTTGCTTCAGCAGAAAACAGGTGGAAAAAGTTCTGTATTAATCAAATCAAGGAAGCATCCTTACAATGTAAAAATCTTACTAACCATGTTGCTTTGAAAAGTATGTTTGGCATTTATTACAGATACTGCAATTTGAAGAGACACTCCAAAAAAACCCTCCTCTTATCTGCTTTTCATAATGTGAACCCCAGACAAATTGATTTACACAATAAATAAGTGATTTTGCAGTATGGTATTCCATTGGTAAAATATCAGTTAGTATATATTTACATCTGTTTAGGTCAGCAACTGAACCAATACCATGTAAAAATTCTCAAATGCCTTTTTAAAGCAGTGTCATCAGTGAATCTAACAGCATGTCAATCCATCAGATTGAAAACCTCATAGGACTTTATTGGTGATTAAACACTGGAACAAGTTGTCCAGAGAGGTGATGAAATTTCCATTCTTAGAGACATTCAAGTATTTACTAGAAATGGCCTTGAGCAACCTGATCTAGTCAGATCTCTTTTGGTCAGGTTCTAAGATTAGATGATCCCTTCCTAATAAAATTATGGTGAGGTTTTTTATCATTCTAGAATAACTGTAAAGATCTAGAATAGGATTGCAAGGTATTAAGTACACGAAGAAGTTTTGCAGGTCTGGAGAGGGATATTGAGAAGAAATGCATGCTCTGAAGCTCAGAGAAACTTCTAGGAACATTGCATGTCATATTAAGCTATTTGAGGCAGTCCAGAAAGACAAATAAAAAAGCGTTGTTGTCTGTGAGTTAAACTTTAGTTTAGTTTAGTTTACTATGCAGGTATTATTCTTCCATAACACTGATCATTAAAAGAGACTTTTTTTTTCTGTTTTGGTATAAATAGTTGTTGTGGAATAGCATCATGAAGTTATTTATTAGTTATAACCTACATAAATCAAATTTCTGAATATGGTGCTGATATTAGTCTCATTGGTATATGCTTTGTAATTTCTTTATGTTACTATTTATTCAACTTTATTTAAATTGCTTTTAACACCAAAAAAAAAAAAAAGGGCCTTTTTCTGTGATACTCAGAAACAGAATTCCTTCAAATGATAATCTAACAAACATATGCTGTAATGGCTCACTGTGAGTTATGACTTGATCAATATGAAGAATTATTCAAGAACATAGTCTTAGACTTCATCATTTATAGTACAGTATTATATTTTAGCTATTGACACCACAGACCGATAAGTGATACCAGAAGATCTGGTCTAGTGGAGTGGGGACCTGCTGTGTGAACACAGATGGGATTCCCAAACCAAATGCTACTCCCAGATTGTTCCTTTCTGCTTCTCGTGGAATGATTTTGAGTATTGTGAGACTATATAATATGACTGACTAAGCCATTCCTGATGCATTCTATATGCATTCCTGATGCATCTATTCTGATGCATTCTACTTTCTAAAACCTTAAAAACAAAGCCAAACAAAAAGAACTACTTTTACTTCTTCAGGGGTTTCCCTGTTTGAGTTTCTAATAACTATTGAAGTAAAATAATACTTTTCTGAGGTTCTCTTGCTTCTCTTTGCCTTCAACATTTTTCACTGACTTAGAAGGAAGCAGTCCAGAATATTGACACCACAGTGGGATAAAATGTATTGAAGAAAATATGAAAATTTCTTAACTGTGAGATATCAGTTTTTTTCCAAGTACCAGACAGCGCGAAAGGAACAAGACATCATTTCTTGACCAGAGTAGCTATTCTACTGAAATTCCTAGAGGTATTGACATAATACTAATATATTATCAGCATCATATTGTTGTATGGACAACTGAGACTACAGACTTTTAAGGAAAAATAACCCTTCAGGGAGCAGGATCAGTTGTTCTTCACATTGGCTAAAGACTTCAGTGCAATGTGTCGGCAGACTAATTTTACAGAAAATTTTGAAAGGCTGATTCCTGGATCTGAGCTATGGTCCCATGAAATTATTGAACATTTCATTACAGTTTCAAGCAGTGTATCTTTAAGAACTTTCCTGCAAGACAATATTTAACCTTCATCAATGCAGTCTTCCTCTATTTCTGTCTTTCTACCACAAGCTTTCCATGTCTAATGAAGTTGAACACTTTCAGCAGTGGCAAAACTGACCCGTGAAACATTGTGAATTCTACAGTGTTTGAAGCATTATACAACATTTATTTTTATAGAAGGGAGGAGGTAATCATCTGTTCAGATCTATTAAGCTTCTATTTTTCATGCACCTTAGCTTACCAAAGACTTAGTTGCTGAAAATACAGCTATTGCCAATTACCATGGTTTCATGGAAATGAGGTCTTTTCAAACAAATGTGTTACCTTTCTTGACAAAATTATAGGTCCACTTAGTAAAGGCTGCTAGGCTTATAGTGCATACTTCAAGTCTTTATTACATGATATTTTTATCTGAGAGCTTGCATTGTATGGAATGAAGTAAGTACACATCAAACAGAAAAATTAGCCTGACACACCTCATTAAGTACTAGTAAATGGCTAGACTAGACATTCTCTAGTGAGAATCATATCTAGCAGATCTTCCTTGGTTTGATTCTGTTTAAAATCAAAGGGTAACGTAAATGTAGGGCCACAAAAATAAAACAAAGACTAGAAGACAAGTCTCATAACTTAAGGAGTTCAATCTACTGCATTTATTAAAGAGAAAACTGAGACATAATTTGACTGATAGTTATATATACTCACTGTTAGAAGAAAGATCTGAGAGAGAAGAGCTTTTCAAGCTTGCAGAGAAGGAATAATAAGATGCACTGAATGAACAGTGGAGTTAGACAGATTCAGCCTGGGAAGTAATTAATGTGGTGTAAATAAAGATTTGAACAGCTACTATGAGAAAATCTGAAAGCCTATCTATGTAGGAGGTGAGACCAGATGATCACAGTGGGATATTATGGACTTGAAATCTACACAGGTGTAAATTTTCTGATGAAATGCAACATAAAAATTGATGTTTTCAGAATACACTACATGTAGTATATTTTTTATTACATGTGAAAACTGCAATGTATTTCTTAATAGCAATGTTTATTTGAGATTAAAGAGAGACAGTTATGTAATATCATAAGATCAGCTACACATACCAACTATTGTATTTGTAATACTTACGATTATTTCTTAAATGACCTTCATCCACTTCATTTTAGATGTTCCATGTCAGTATTACTGACATTTCTGCACTTCACGATTGTCTTCTGATGTTATAACTGAGATGATGCAGTTTAGCTACATACAGTATACATTATAATAATCTTCAAATCTTGGAAAATACATCAGAATTTTAGTTCTTTCCTAAACAGGAAGTGGGGTCCATGATGCACACCGTGGAAATAGACTTGTCTGCCATTCCAACAAAAGCCTTCAAGGTATCAGTTGAAATGGCTTATTCGCTCAGTTCTGCCTTACTCTTTCTCCAAGGGAGTTTGTCTCACAGTTCAATCTCCTGGCATCTAAGTACATCGTTTTAGATTACATAGTGTGTGTGAGTGAGAGATACTCTTACAAACTTCCCTGAAACTCTTCCCAGAACACATTATGGTGCACCAGATATTTTTAAAATTGTGGCCTTTCCCATTGGCTAGCATAGATACCAGAGAGATAATCAGCTGAGAATACACATATTTTTCGGTCACATTCAGAATCCGGGTGCTTTTGCTGTGCTTATGTCCTTTGAACTCCCTTGAATTTTATGTCTGGCTTGGTTCTGAGCTGATTTAACACATGATATTTGCAAGACATTTCCTTGGTGTTTTTGTTTTTATTTTGTTTGGTGGTGGTTGTTGTTGTTTGTGTGTGTTTTGGGATTGTTTTTTTTCTTTGTTTGGTTTTGATTGTGTTTGGATGTTTTTGTTTTGGTTGGGGTTTTTGTGTGTGGTGTTTGTTTGTTTGTTTGTTTTGGTTTGGTTTGGTTTTGTTTTAAAAAAAACCCAAACTTATAAGCTTTCTGAAACATGTAGAATGCACAATAGAAACCATATGAAATTTTCAAAACTAGTAGACAGCCCTACCTAAGTTCCTCTGCTGTGCGTGGTTTGTGTACATGCAGGTGTATATGATGTAATCTGGCTCAGTACTGTGCATCCTCTACACTTTCACCAGTCACCAGCACTTCTTGGCTGGGAATTGCAGCCTGTGCAATGCAGTTCCTGTACAAGATCTGATGTGGCTCAGTGTTGCAACCATAAGACCACAGCAGTATGTGTTTCCTAAGGTACTGTCTTTATGTGGCTGATGTAGAAAAGAAATACCTGTGAATATATAAAATAAAGCTTTAAAAGGAATCCTTTTATTTGGAAAAAGATTGTGGTGTGAGCTGGAAATGTCCACCAAAACCACATACACATCTGTGATTTAATCTCCTACAGAGATATAAACTTATGTTTATACAGGATATTATTAAGAATACCATACACAAATATTTTATTAAGTTGGAAGAATTGTAGTGTATTTCTCTTCTGGATCTCATATTGCAGTTCAGCTCTATGTTTAATACTCTCAGAGGGTTTGGTTATGCAAAAGGATAGACATTCTCTTATTCTGATGCTTTTCATAAAAGTTAAGAGTACTTTGAACTTTCCAGGGCCTGGTGATTTAGAAACACTCAAGATCTCCTAATGCTTTGTCTTACTGTGTATGGCATTCATTTTTACATCCACAGAATTCACTAGTCTAAAATATACTGATTCTATTCCCAGTGCTTACCGGCTACATCAGGAAGATAAGCACCATTCAGAGAGAATATTTTTTTTAGATAAAACCAGTAATACCGCACAAAGAAATGGGTATAAATTCCCTTAATAGATGTAGGTTTGAATTAAAAGAAAGTCATCAAAGCATAAAGGGTATAGTGCAATTAAGTGTGGTCTTATGTAATAAAAGTAACTAATTTTTAGATTAAACCTTCATCTTATAAAGCTTATTATAACATATAGGTAGTTATAATGACTGGAGATCGAGTCAGTGACCCATAAACTCCCTTTTCTGTATCCTTTTAAGTCTCACAGAAAATTCTAAAGCATTCCCAAGTGAAATGTAGTCTTATTGTGTTGCAAGTGATAGTGCTTATGTCAATGACAAAAAGATAAATCAATTTTCTTTAAAGATAATTATTTTTCCTGTTACATTCATGTACTGATTACTCCATAAGGCTACAATAATTACATTGCCAGAAACAGGGTTTTTTTTATGACCATTGTTTTACTTACATGTAAAATTATTACTTATTTACTTACTGTACCATCTGTACCCTTAACAAGGCTTGCAGCTCTAAGGATTACCTCACAAGTGAAATACTGACTAAAATTACTAGCAGGCTGAAAAAGAATTCTATTAACTTTGGTTTGTAATGAAGACTTATGATTCCTTTGATATCTTGTATTGACAAAGTCAGGTCTCAGATTGGCTGACTGGACTCAAATATTCTTAGATAAATTTTTAAATTTACCCATCAGTGCCAGCTTTCATGACACTGCTTTTGTTATTCATTCCCAGCATTGACCAAGCTGCTAGACAGGACACAGAAGAAATTTTAATTTTCTCCATCTGTGTGATTGCAGTTTAATCTTGCAGCTTTCCCTGAGTTTTCTAAAACATGGTATGTTCAGGAAGGATGTACTTGAAGCCAACAAAAAGAAAAAATGACAGGAAAGAATGGCAAAACACACCCCCACCCTCATCGCAATGCTATATTCTTAGTTCTCCAGAAATGATCACGAAGAAAACCATGTGGAATAGAAGATGCCACAAACATGCTGGCCACTGTCCAACAGCTAGTAGTGTGACACCTGCCTCACAGAATACATCTGTAGAAATTCAAGATTTTAGTGTTTGTCAAAATGATGCTTCATCTACAGTTGTGTTAAAGGTGAAGTTCAATATAGGTAACTCTACAGAATAAGACAAGCATACTGAAAAATCTGCTCAGAAAGAGTAAAACAAAAATTACGTAAAATCATGGTGATGGTAAACAAAATATTTCCCAAGAATGATTCAGAAATAAATTTTAGTACCTTTCATTGCAAGACAATTTTGAATAATTGAACCTTTATTCATATCTGTGGTCCACTTCTGTCATTCCTTCTGGTTTATGCAGTCTACCAAAATTCAGTCATAAATACTGGTGATATTTCAGCTCATGCTTAAAGTAAAATGAACTGTTGAAGATCATACAGTTTCCTGGTCATTGTATGACTGGAATTTTACCAAGTTAACACATCATTTCACATGAAAATATTAATTTTATATATTTAAATCAGTTATTCAGAATAGCCTGTATATTTTCATATCATAAGATAAAAGCAATAAATATGGCATAGCTGGGCAATTATAAATGAAAAATTTTGCTATGAGTTTCTGCTACTAAATACTCCAAATCTGATTATGTGCAATGTAAACAAGAAGACTTCCTAATGTTGATTATTTTTGGTTTAAGGGTACTAAAGCAATGATTTCATTTGTTTTGTTTTGTTGTTTTTTTTTTTACTTTTCTACTTTTCTTACTCATTTTCATGTCTTATTTGCAAAGGAGTATGACAGTGGAAAAAAAAAAGCTGGCCATCACTGAAAAATGCTGTGGCAAATGACGTTATGCATACAGTTATGCATAACTCCTTTGTTTCTTCATTTCCTTATGCAAATAATTATTTTTGAAAGAGATTATCAGTTTCCTGGAATAAGTTTTCTTTTTCTGCGTATTTGCTTTGATTAAATTTTCAACAGGCACCTCTCCCAAGTGTAGGATGGAGATACAGAGCGAAATCAAAAATAGATGCTGGTAGTATGAGAAATGGACCTTTATCTGCCAATTAGTAACATTCTGGTTGAAAGGTTTTCTTAGGCTGTGTAGGAGATTTGAACCTTGGTTTTCAGTGTACAGATGCATATTCTTTATTAGCAGCTGATCTCATTTTATCTAGTCTACTGTATCAAACCTGTCACACAGTCATGGATGTGGAAAATGAGCATAGCCAGGAATGCTAGACATTATGATGTTCAATTCTTATGTTTGTGATAATTACAATTATTATATAAAGTAGTAGTTTTGTTAAAAAATTGTGTTCTTTGATCCCCAAAATAGTGCTCACAACATGAATCACAAGGATCATATTCTGCTTGTGCACAGCAATAAAACACATGATAGAGGATGTAACGTAATGTTTATTGCTGCTATTTATTTTTAATTGCAGCTCTATTGACCCTGGACTCAGAAATGAACTGAAACACTTTTGATTTATCTCTAATTGCAGTGAATAATGGATAAGATTTTAACTTAGAATGCATGTAATGGGCAGATTTTAACTTAGAATGCGTGTAAGAGTGTGTCTATCCCAAGTTTCTGCTCCATTTTGCAACTTATGATCACCTGCAGTTATCTTCTATACATGTGATCAGATGGTCTTTTAAAATTCTCTCCTGCAGCTGCTTGGTAATTTGGACACAGATCTGCGTTAGCATTGGCAACCTGATTGTTCTGAATTGCTGTTATACCATTTCACCACTAGGCTGCAAAGGAGTTATGGGAAACAGAAACATGGTTCTTTTGGCCCTTGGAACATGTGTTTCTTGCTAGCTAGCAAATACAAGAATATATTGAAGTGATCAAACTCGGCCAGAAGAATTTATCTGTTTGATTTCATTTTTCTGTTGTATTAGTTGTCATAATCTCTATTACTACATTCAGATTTTACAGAGAGAAATTCTTGCCCACCTTCCTCTGACTTCTTCCCACAGTCTACCTTTCAGAAAGTGGAGAAATAATCTACTGTGAGTAGGACTTCTGGAAGTAAAAGCAAATTGTTCTCAATCTAGTCCATGAGTCAAGATTCAAGAACAAGTACTGATCATTCAAGCTTCACTCTTCCTTATCTGCTCTCCATGGGCCTGCTTCTACAGGCAGATGTGACAAATGCCAGCACTTCAGGCTTCTGAGATTTTTGCCTGACTCCATGTAAACAATTTAGCTAACTAACATACACAGTTTATCTCTGGTTTAGCATGAGGAAAATTTTTTTGACTGTCTCATTTTGAGACCTGGCAAAAACTATTAAGAACTGTTCCTTTTAGGTGCACTTATAAAAATGGCCAGTGCATCGCTGGATTTTCTGAAGCCTTCCACCAAAGCTGTAAAGCTGTTCATGGTGAAAGACTGTGCCTCCTGTTTCACAGATCTGATGTAGTAAAGTGATGCTCTACTCTGCTAACCCTGAATGACTTTCCTAAGTAATCTTATCTTCACCTCATACCACTGAATTCTCACTATCATGTGCTGTTACTGCTTGGTATACTCACAGGGTGCTCTAAGGCTTATTTTTGTGCCTGAAGGCAAGCCCAGAAGTGTCATTCCAAGGATACAGGCATTAACCTTTTCTATGTGGATATACTCCCTCCCCTCCTGCACATGTCAATGTTCTACAGGTTAATGCAAGGATCCTCAGACTTTCTGTAAGTGCAGTTTCTAACACTCTATAAGAGTGCTAGTCAATGTAATTGTGGCTTCTCTGCAGCCTTGTCATACTTAAGGACCTGGCTTCTAATGCGTAATTTTTTCATTCTCTGAAAAATTATTGCTTTGATCTGACTTTTCCTCTCTGAATAATTCTTCCTTAACTATTACAAAATTTTACTCCTTATGATGGAAAGCTGATGCAGTTTGGCCTGATGATTCTAAAAAGTATTTCCTCTAATTTAAAAAGTCATGTCTGTTTTTCCATATCCTTATTCTTTTTATCTTGGAATATATCAGGGGTATGGCAGTCTCCATGGGGATTCAAACTATATGAAGGCTACTGAAAGATGTGGCAGAGACTGGCAAGAGGCAGGATGGTGCTTCATATGGTCCTTTCTGTGTGTAAAACCAAAATCAGTGAATTGTTTCTTGGACAAATCAAGTAATACATTCTTAACATTGATAACATTTTTAATGCTTTGATGTTTTTGAGCTGGTAGGTTCTGAGAATACGTTGTAGGTTTTCTTACCACGGCTAAAGTCTCAATCTTCTGCAGTAGGTGCAACAATTGCCTCTTTGCAGACTTGCCAATTTCTTCTTCAGTGCCTCAAGCCAGATATCTATAACAACATCAACAGCAATTTTCAATTGGGAATAAAGGTGAAGTCCATTCTTAACTTCGGTCTTGCTTGTACATGTCAATTTCTTTAACATTTTATGCACATATTCTGATTATACATTCCCAACAAAACATTCCTATTAACTTATCTGAACACACAATTCTCTTCAAAAACACCTTTGTTAAAATGTAAGGATTTCTGAAAAGAGTATTGAATATTTTGTGCCTATCTGTAATAGATTGATATAAGGACTTCATGATTTCATTAAGCTGTGGACCTGTATGATGAGGTTTCATGATGCACTTGAGTCATTGGTAGGTATGATTTATATCATGGAAGCTTGAAACTGAAGTTTTAACAATGTAAGAGAAGGTGAACAAACAATTACATTAGTCTGTGTCATCACTGTATTATGTTAATTAGGCACCTCTGGAAGGCAGGGGAGCTTACTACTTATAGCTCTAGTACCAAATTTTGTGCTGCCTTTTGATAATGTGGCTTTAATATTTGCTTGTAGGATTTTTATTCCATTTTTATTAGTTGTCTACTTATTCTCTTCTTCCTGACT
Organism: Chloroceryle inda; assembly: GCA_027560095.1. Classification (NCBI taxonomy): domain Eukaryota; kingdom Metazoa; phylum Chordata; class Aves; order Coraciiformes; family Cerylidae; genus Chloroceryle; species Chloroceryle inda. The sequence goes on from JANHFY010009022.1 coordinate 27,227, forward strand.
GAGACCAAGTCTGTAGCATATGCAGTATATAGTGGAGATCATGTTTATTTCTATAGTACACAAGCTTGATGATATTTATTCAACAGTTCAGCACTTTTTCCTTTTCCAGCAACTTGCAAGAGGAATGGTATGTACCCTTTAGGTTCTCAGTTTTCTGAGACAGAACAGTACAGTATCTGCACAACATGTATTACTGCTTTCCTGTAGCAATTTACACACACAAATCCACCTGCCTCATTCCCAGAGGTGTTGTATTAAAGCTTCCATTCTTAACAAAATGAACAAATTTGTCTTTTCTCCCTCCTTTTTGGATTCTGTCTAGCTTAAGTTCCTTGTACAGGGGAGGGAAACAACTCAAACCACAGGATGGATGAAGATGAGCTGATTACTGATCTACAGTCTATTTTTCCATGTACCTGCTGGCATGGAAAATGCCTTCCCCAAAGACTGCATATAAAGGAGGATAGGGCCTTGCCTACACCCATCTATTCACAAAAACAAAGATGTATGTAAGTAAATAATGTGAGAGATTTAACCCAGTTGCTGTCCCTGCATTTCTGTGCACCCTGAGTACTCTCTTCTCAGTTATTCAGTCTCCTGTCTGCCACGCTGTCACTCTTTCAAGAGAGCTTTGGTTCATTTTTATAGTAAAATGACACCAAGTACAGAAAGAGATTATGTTTTCCTTGAGAAACAGAAGTATATTTTTAGCACAGTATCTTTGTCTATCCCCATCTTCATTTTGAACGAAGAACCCTCCCTCTCAGATGTTAGGATGAAAACAGATCTTAGAAACAATCTGTTCTTTCTCCTTGAAACCTGTCCAGGGAAATAGTAGTAGTTGATATCAAGAGGTATTTTCACTGTTACTTTGAGTAGCATATTTGTAATTGGAAATGGAGGGGGTCTGTGCTGTGTATGTGTAACAAGCAATGATTTAATAAGAATACTCTAGCGTTTTAAATACCTCACCTCTTTTTCAGGGCTTCATCACTGGTTGTCATGGAAACAGAGCTGGGAACCAGAAACTGGCAGCTGAAATTGCCTCATCTGCTAGTGGCTGTGTCCCTGCCTAGTCCTGCTTCCATGGAAACACATGTCAGAGAAGCAAAGGCAAGGTAATGGTTTCCAAAAACTGCCTTAAAAATAACCTGAGCCCACTGTTATTTTGTTTGCGATTATCTCCCCACCAGGCCTGTTTAAGTAGAGCTCTTGAAATCTTCAGTATTTACAAGTTTAAAATAACTAAAGGGAAAGAAGTCATAAAAACCAAAGGTATCTGTCCTTTCTGATTTCCTTTACTGGCATAATATGCAAGACAAACTGGTTAAAAAACATTTACCTGCATAGTTACACTAATTATCAGAATTATCCTTGACTAATTAGGTGTCCTTTCTTACTGTTATTGTTTCTGCTGAGCAATTGAGAAGCTAAGGAATAACTGACATGGTTTAGTTGTTTAACTAAGCCTCATTAATTCTCTATTAGTACCCTGTCATACCTTCTGAACCAGAATCCCTCAAAAGAGAAGTCAAATTCAGGTAACATTTTTAGTTTTCAAAAGAACTAACCAGAAAAAAGCCCACAGAATTTCCTATGTATTTCACCCCCTTTTTTCTCAAAAGTTGTAATCTGCCCTCCTTACAAATTTCTAGACTTTTTTGCTAGCTCTAGCTCTAGTTGTTCTGATTTGCAGCATGCCTGATATATTTAGAAGTCAGGAGGCTTTCTGAGACAAGGTGTTTAGTTTTGAAAAGGCTGAACGGATTGCTGCATGTTTAGTTCAAGAACCTGTTACCCTGTTGACCTTCTTTCCCAAGCGTAATGTTTTGTTTCAGACAGGTGAGGGGCTATTTTTCATCCTCCACTGTCCCAGCAAATCTTCTGTTTGTTGTGATTCTAGATGGCTGGAGAAAGGCTAGCAGAATGTTAAATTGTACTTGAATGGAGGTAATTTATCAGCTTTGCTTTACTGATATCAGTATCATTTAAGACACAACATGCTCCCAAATTCAGGTACTGCTTCTAACTTGCCATTATTCCTGAGGAAATGTTTGAGCCTCGGTAGCTCTTGCTGAAAAAAAAGTATCAATAGACAGTCATTGTTTAAAAAATATCAGCTGAGATAGTGCAATAAGTAGCTGTGTACCAGAGCTTGAGGATTTTGTATAAGATAGAGGCTTTGAGTGGTAGCAAAGACATCATATCCTGAAGCCTGCACGTCAACTAATGAAAACAAAACCCTGTTTGAAATATGTCAGTCATTTTATGCTAAAGCTTTCTGTGACAAGTCACTGTCTAAAACTTCTTTGGGGAATATGATATACCACTGATTCATGCTTTGACTTAATACCTCATTCCCTAGCTATCTGATAGGTCTCAAATGAATTGCTGAATGTTTATAGTGAAGAACATGGAAAGAAAAAGCTCTTTGCCTGCAGATGCCTCTGGGGCTTCCTGACCCACCAGAGAAGAGTGCAGCATAATTCTGTTTTGGGTTTAGAGATGGTCAAAATGATCTCGAATATTTAGACAATCAGACAGGTGTTATCTGTACATGCACTATGTTCCATGCCTTCCACCACTGATTAATTTTCACTCTCTTTTTTCTTTATAACTGAAATGGAGGTTAGTATTATTTTGAAACACTGAAAATCTCTCTCTCTCTCTCCATAGGCTGTAAACAAACTGATTTTCATTTAAAGAAGAGAAAAATTCAGGATCATAATTAACAGAATTTCTGTAATTATGTTTTTGGGTTTTTTTTTTCCTATTTGATATTGCTCTTGTTGCACATCAGCAGTTTTATTTCATCTGTTCATAGAAATTACTGAGAACTCTGGTTTCTGTCTCCATTCTTCTGTTTCTTCTCAGAGGACTTTTATTTAATTATTTATTAAATTCTTGAAATAAATGTCAAAAGTGGATTCATGCCTTAAACAGGTGAACCAGAGGTAGAGAATGAAAAGTTTGTGCTATTTAAAATAACTGTGGTAGTATTAACAATATTTGTAACATAAATAATCCAGAGCTGATATACCACTTTTATTATAGTATCTACCAGTCATTGGCAGTTTTCATTAAACTTACTTTGTAAATACTTACAGTATTTAGAACTTACCTTCTTTCTCTTTCTTTTTCTTTATTCCTTTTCCCTCCTGTAATTTTCTAAAATTCAATAGAAGTCTTTCTCCATCATGCTTGTCACATCATGTGATCCATCTCAGGCACTAAAGGATTCCTTTTATGCTTAAAGTTATATGATTCATGAAAATTAGATTCCTGAGTTTTCCTAAGTGTTCATCTAAACTCAAATTTTAATGTGTCTGTTGAGAAGAGGGAGGAAAAACACTTGAAAAATGGAATGCAAAACAATGTGCTGACAAGATACTAGGTTTTTACTCAGACTGAGAAGGGCATTCATCAAGGATGTCACATGAATGACATCTGTGTACAAAACTGAGGGTTAGGTGTATATTGATATCAGTAGTAAGAGAGGCTTTTCCAGCATGAGCTGCTGGTGCTTCTGGAAAGCTTCCGAATATGTAATGGACTTAGATAATGCACAGGGCAGGTCTTAATACAAAGTGATAGGCTGGAAATGAGATCAGAAAAGGTATCAGTCTCTTACTTTGTTGTGTGTGTTTCCTTCCACTGCCTCTTTTTGCCTCAGGCTGCAATTTCTTAGAAGGTCCTCCCAAACATATAATTGTATGAGGTGCTCAGAGAAATTTCTGTCTCACTAACAGGTGTGGACTAAAGCAAGCACAAATATGGTGATATAATGAAGTTCACTTAACAAGGCATGTACCACTTTAAATCCACCTTTTGTTGGTTCCCTCGATCTAAGTATATGTGTGCATATCAAAGATTGATGACCAGATTTTTCTGTCTGCCTAATAGAAGCTTATATATTTAATAGATTTCCAATCATATAGTGCTCTAAATACATATTTAAGCCATAATAGTTTCAGATGTGAAGAGACAGAATACTCTCCCAGTAGGAAACTGGTCAGACACTTAATTCTATTTTCCTGAATCATAGAATCATGTAAAAATAGTAATGTGTTTGGTTTATTTTTTCTTTGTGGAAAATGCAATGTCTCAGCTGCATGTTTCTTACAGTATTCATCTGTACTTTTGTGAAGGGTTAGGGCTGGGCTGGTCACTAGGTGAATGACAGATGCTTTCTATTAATCTCTGTCCCTTCCCCAAGGGGAAGAGAAAGGGAATAAAGGAAAGAGACTTATGGCTTGGAAAAGAAAATGAAACCAGCTTTAATAAATAATGAAAATAATGATATATGTATACAAGCTCAATATTGAACCCAACCCTCTTGTGGAATCATATCACTGTCACCACTGATGCCGTGAAGCAGGCATTGGGGAATTCCCTAACTGGACTCGGCAGCAGACAGCAGCTGTATTTGGGAACTGGATTCAGGAATGAACATCTTAGGACTGAAGGCAGAAAACCAGACAGAATCCTCTTTGGACACTGGCCATAGAAGAAGAGAGTTTGACCCTTGTGATCACTCAGTTTTATACTGAATATGATGTATATGGGAAAGAATACCTTGTTGTTCAGTTTAGGGTCACCTGTCCTGTCTCCTCCCCACAGGTGCAGCCTTTTAATTCACAGCACCCCCAACATGGTACACAAGATTTAGCCATGACTTTGGTCTCTGCAGGAGCAAGTATAAGCAAGAGCCTTTCTGCATATGAGTCCTTGGTAATAACTCTAAACATGTAAACTATAAATATCAAACTTTATCACTGCTAGGAGCAGACACTGTCTGCAAAAATAAGCCCTTAATTTCAGAAAGTGCAATTACTTAGAATAGCAAAAAAACCCAATTCACTGAACAGAATTAGCTCTGTTCTAGTTCAAACCAGGACAATTTTTCAATTTAAGAAAGACCCAGCTTTCTTAACGTGAGTTTTGAGAACTGCTTGATATTAATGGGCCTGACGGAATCTGGTGCAACATGTCAATACAGTTGTCATTGGGCAAGTTAGTTGAACACTTCTTTTGAAATAAAGCCATTATCATATCTTTTAAAAATTTTCCATGGGAATACAGCAATGAGTAATCAAGCCATCTGTATGTACTAGAATCCCATTTCAAAATCTTCCTAGAAATTCCTTTCCCTATTCAGACTTTCATATTGCTGATTTTTCTGACTGCACATCTTTGCAGTTGAACATGCTTCTTCCAAAACCAAATCCAATGGATTTTTTTACCTCTTGTTATTTTATTACATTGAAATTAATATAAAGAAACTGGATACTGTATGAATGATAATAGAAATCATAGTAGGATGCTATTAGGAAAGTTTCACAGTGCTATTTATGCTGCTTCAAGCCATTTGGAAGCATCTTAATGTGGCATTGGAATAATTAAGAAATATAAAGAACAAAATGGTTTAAAATGAATTTTAATGACAAAACTAATTAGGGGACCATTCCCTAATGCAGGGACAATAGTCACTGCATGTTACTAATGTGTCAAAAGGGAGAGACTTTGGAAGGCTAAACAGCATATTTTGCAAATTTATCTCTCAGTATTATCTTTATGGATTTTGATTTTTGATTCTAGAAAATGGGATAATTTTTAGTGATTACTGTGTCTGAAGTTCATATCATGGGGTGGTCTAAGTATTTAATTAATTTTGACATTTAGTAAATCTAAGGTGTGAAGTCATATACTTTTTGATGGGAACTATTTGATATTTTTTTGCATGTGTTCCTTTACATGCAGATAATGACTCCTCCGTTGTGGGTTCTTCTAAACCATTCCTGGTACCAGCTAGTTGAAGAAAATGTTTTCAAAATATATAGTATGGTTTCATTAGTTAGTGTTAACTGAGGAAATTATGCATGGAAGCCAAGTGTTTAATGTTCATTAGTTGAGAACATACATATAAATCTTTATGCAAGTTTCTGGTTTTAAGCATAACTGGTACCTGTCTAGATAAAAGTAATAACAGAGTCTGTATGTTTCTTTTTCCTTATGCTTGTTCTTTGCACAGAGGCACCTCTGTTGCAAAAGTAGAATGTATTTAATTTTGTCAACCACTTCAAAATGTCAAAGCTGAATTAATAATTTTATCTTTCTTGGACATGAGATCAAAGAGCACCTTGTGTTGAAAAGACTATCAGTACATCTGATAATAACTCTTACTGCAGAGCTTTATGTGAATAATCTGATTGTAATAGCTTTGATTCTTACTGGTAACAAAATCATAGCCAAGAGGATGACTGTCTCAGAAAAGCTATATGTGATCATAATGTCTTGGGGATTATTAAAGACCTCTGCACTTGGTGAGTTGTGCAAGTGTAAGAGGTAGAGTAGCCAGGGCCTCACCAGAGTGATGGTTGCACTGACTTCATCTCAGCATAAGCAACATCACTGTAAATGGAAATAGCAGCTTAATAAAAGGCAGAGATATCATGCTTAATTCCAGACTATCAGGTATATTTTTTTTAATTGTGTTTGTGCTTCCTCATATTTACATGTAGAAAGAATAAACCTAGGAGTACTTAAATCTACTACCCTCTTTTATATTTGTTTGATCCCAAAAGCTAGTAACACTGTAATGCTCCTGTTAAGCAAAGGAGAGATGAAGAGATTTGATCTATTTAAGAGAGAAATTCAAGCCTCTGTGCCTTTAGGAAGTTACTTCAAAGCACGTCTTCCAGTAATTGCATGTGTGTCCTGTTTCTTTAAAATATTTGTAACCTGAGTCCATTGGACTACACCGCATTTAGATGATTTAAACTACTAAATTGAAAACAGAATAAGGTACATGACTAGTTTACTGAACACTTGAAAAGCTATCGTATACATTTATGACTTAGTAATTACTTCTTATAGGATTTTAGAGAGAAAATGTACTCCCTAATCTTAATGTGGCTTGATATCTGACTGTGGTTTGAAAACCATGTTTAAGATCAAGTTACTTGTCTGTTTGACTCTTATAATGAACAGGTATTTCAACAGTTTTTGACCTTATCTTACACATTAATGAACTTTTTAGAAATTTATCATTGATGTAAAACTGCATCATCTAACAATCACTCAGTTGCCATCAGATTCACTTTTTATTGAAGTTCAGTGATAATTTACATTTGGGGAAAGAGTGATTATGTTTATTAATAACATTATGTTTATTTCATGATACAATTTTTTTTTTAAAATATGATCTTTTATTCTTTCATTTCAAATCTATCTACCAAACATTGCTTCTTCTCTCAAGTCACTAGGCAATTATAGTCCATATCGACAAAAAAAATACACTAGCCTTAAGGTTGAGCTGAAATATAAAAAATACCTTTCAAAAACGACTTTATATCCCTGAAAGAAGATATTAAAAACATTTTTTTCCCAACAAAACCTGAAATTTTTGTTTATTTCAAATAGGAGATAGCTAGGGAATAATAATTTGTAATGCAATTCTGTAATTTCATTGTATTTAATACTTGAAGTCTGTCAGACTTTTCTTATGTGCTCATTGTAGAATGCCAAAGTAAATTAAGAAAAAAACTCAACACCCGCCATAATTTTTTCTTTAATGTCAATGCAGTATCTCTACCTTTATGAAACATGGCTAATCTACCACAGCTATGTAGTAAATTAAACTTTCAAAGTTATATCATACAGCTACTTCCTCCTTTCAGAAATACAATATTAAAAAGAACAGAAGACTGCTTACTGAAACTGAATGTTACAGTAGCAAGTCCTTAAATGGCATAAAAACCAAAGTAGTACTATTTTGAAACAGTTCTCTGATCAAAGGAGTAGGTATTAGCAACCTAACTAGTTCTTGAAGCAAAACCTGATCTATTTACAGCTGGGACAACATGGCAATGTTGGTTGTAATCACCAGTGTGCTTCTTCCTGTGTCTGTGTCCCCATGCTGTCACCATTCTATGCACCACAGGAGAAGTAGAAGTACATAAGTAATAATTCTAGTGGTAAATTAGACACAACCTTTGCTTTACATCTTGGCAAATGACAAAAAACCCCAAACAAACATACTATCTAAAGAAGATGCAGAAGCCAAGACCAACAAATCTGAAACAAGGATTCAAAGAATTTTTATTCTATATGAAAGTGCATTATATTCCTTTCTTGGTAGGAGATCGAATACAAAACGGAAATCCAGTTCTACTTGGGAAAACAAAGAAAGCTTTATTAGAAAATAGTGATACTTTATTGTACCTTCTTTTTTCTCAAAAATACTATTAATAATTTATTATTAATCCTGAGAATGTTCATGCTTTATCTTTTTTTTTTTTTTTCAGTTAAAAAGAAAAAAGTGGGAAGGGAAGAATTTTGAAGAAGAATGACTTATTGGTCTTTCCTGGCTTACTGGAGATCAGTGGGGAAATTGTTTCACATGACCTTCCTAGGGATATAATTTGATCTATCACATCCTATCAATGAATACTGCAAACTTGATTCTTTGGTGTAGATAGAGACATTAAGTCTGTGTCTTGATCTCACTGGTCAGGTGTAAGAGAAGTGAAATGACATCACCAGATAACTGCTGTATAAATGCTAGTGTCAGTTCAAGATATCAGTGACATTCAGCTGTTTTCTTCTGTCCGTCTTTTGCATATCTGAAGCAATCTTCATAGAAAATTCAGATTAAATTGAATTAACTGTATAAAAGACACACAAAAAGCATTTTAGTCTCAGCTCAGTGTCAGCTATGACTGTCAACAGAAACATGGTGAGAAATACCATGCCTGTGGTTTAATTCTTCTGTGTGGTCAGATGGGTGCCTGGGTAGACCTAGGTTCAGTTACTTATGCCATTTTTAATTTCTGGACACCTTAACACTTTTTGAATGAAGTCTATAGCAACCTGAATGTAAGAAATGCAATTTTAATGACAGGAAGACTAGTGAACATTTTATAAAAAAAAAAAGAAATACAAAGGTAAAAAGAGTACTGTATAATTTATAGATGTACTTCAGAAATGCATTTTCTCAAATAAAACCCATGCAAGTATCTACTACTCAAACATATCTTTGTTGACACAGCAAACATTAAGCTATTTCATATAAAGAAAAAGATTGCCTCAATGTATTATCAGGCCAGATATTCTGGAAAGCAAATATCCATGATTCAGTCTTTAAAAACTTGATGCTGCTTATGAAGTAATCAATCTGGATATGCTATGGTAAAATGAGAATGCATTTAAACAGAATTTTTTTTTTTCCATTTATTTTATTTGTTTTCTTTTCATGGAAAAGAAACCAACAATTATTTAATTTTACTCTATCAAGAGACTTGCATTTGTAGCCTTGAGAGAGTTCTATGAAGAAGATATATATCACCATAAGAATGTTAATTTATCCTTCACAAAACCTCACAAAATTGATGTTCCATTTCATTTTTCAAATGTAAGAATCCTTTGCAGTTATTTCTACAAAAGGTTTGTGGGAAGAATTACTGTCCCATCACAAGCATTTACTTTGAGTACTCACAATTGTAACTATATTATTAACTTCTGTGCCTTTGATTGGAGAAATTTTTAAAATAAAAGCAATTTTCTGTAATGGAAAAATAACCTGTTGTTTACTGAATTAAGGTGTACTTAATCAGATTTTCTATGAATATTCTTTCTAGTCACCCTTGTAGGGGGCTTGCCTGTAATATCCTGAGGAAAAAAAAAAATAGAAATACCAAACTCATTTAAAAAAAAATGTATATATCCAAGCTCGAGTACAGGAAATTCCACTTCAACATGAGGAAGAACTTTACTGTAAGGGTTACAGAGCACTGAAACAGACTCCCCAGAGAGGTTGTGGAGTCTCCTTCTCTGGAGACTTTCAAGACCTGTCTGGGTGCATTTCTGAATGATCTGCCCTAGCTTTGTTCTGCTCTGGCAGGCGGGTTGGACTTGATGATCCCTTCCAACCCCTAACATTCTGTGATTCTGTGATATCCTGCCAAGCCGCACCTGATAAAAAAAATAATCCAGTTTCTTATAAACCATTCAAAAGCAGAATAGCTCATGGGACTTTATAGGAATAGACATCCTGGCAGTGAGATATATGCTATTATTTTTTGCTTAAACAAGTCTTAGAACCATCAATAATCTATTCAGTTGTAGTGGACCTGGATACTACTTAGTTTTTTACTACCTTGTTTTTTACTTCTACTTAGTTTTCTTCATAGCAGCTCATATGGTGGTGTGGTTTAGATTTTTGAAGAAAACAGTGCTGATAACACACTAATGCTTGCCTTTTTTTTTTTTTTTTAGCTCACCACCATCAGAGACTTCTGCAAGACATTATTTCTGAGGAAGGAAAAAAGGCCACATAAAACCATCTCTTCCAGTCGTTAATATAGAAGGTGAGAAAGGCAACCTTATCCTAAAAACACTAGGCAAACTGATACAAAAGCCTATTAAAAAAAAAATAAATTACAAAACCCTGTAAAAACTCATTCCCCCTTAATTCATTTGGGAAGCATCTGGGAAGAATTTGGGAAGAGACTGTGAAATGATATAATTTAGCTCAGACAGAAAAGCATTCTGTAACTTACCATTACATAATGATAGTTTGCTCCTGAAAAAGGCTTAAAGAAAAATCAATCTTTAGGATATATTCTGAGATTTAGAGTTGCCTGGGAAACTAGCTGCCATTGGTTTCCTGAGCAAATATTGAGTCACATGGATTTTCCATGTGTCAGGTTTAGTTGCTGATTTTTAAATCACAAAATGTATCTGCCCAGCAGAGCCAAATCATGCAGGCCCTTACAGTCAGCTTTACATCTGTGGGACTTTCTCTCTCTCAATTTGGATTCGATACTGCTTGCATGAATATTCAGAATTAAATTTTACATAAAAAGTTAGCACTATAGAAGTTTTCATTAATGTTTTGATGATTGCTTTCCATTCTCAGTGTATTTATTTGTTCTGTTATCTGTGAGATACTGGTATCCTAAATATGTGCTTGGAATCTAAGTGGGATACTACAAGGCATCTGATACCTTATTATGTCTATGTTTAGGTATCTGAATCATCCTCTAGCTGTTTAAGCTTATGGTCACTTCTAATGATATACTGCCAGATACCTACTACAAGCATTCTACCTATAACAACAGAAACTGTGCTTAAGACAGAAATCTTCTTGAAAATAGCTTCTGAAAAACAAAAACAACTCACAGAAGAAAGCAAGACATTAATATCAAAGCACATGAAACTGTATCAATTGCTTTTCTTTCTTAAAAGAAACAACATTAGTCCCCCCCCAAAGTGATAGCAACATTGTTTCTGCTGCATGTGTTTGAAGGTGATTCAATTTGAGAAGTTGTATCTAACAACAGTAGCTGGTGGTTTAAAAATTACTAACACAGAGAAATTTAATTGCATAATCATCGTGATTTGTTCAAAAATACACCCCCCCCCCCCAAAAACAAAAACAAAAACAAAAACAAAAACAAAAAACAACAATCCAAACAAGGAAAACAAAACACAACCCCAAAATTCAGCTTTTTATAACACTGATTCAGTTTCTCTTACAGCAGTGCTAAAATAAAAATATTGCATCTGTTACTGCTACTATCAGCCATTGCTGTGGTCATTATTGTTATCACATTCTATCCCTTACCTTAATAAGCTTAGAAAGTGCACCAGTGAGAAATACAGTAGTACTGCAGAGCTTTAGTGACAGCTGTACTACAGCTTTTAAAAGTGATGGTAAAATATTTAGTCTATTTGGTGAAAGACTAATAATCATAAACTCTAAGTGCAGAGAAGTTTCAATAAAAAGGCTTTAAGCATACTTGAGCAATTATCTGCTATTCATGGTAAGCATCTGTTCACTTTCCCTACTAATATAATGTATCCAGGAAATCATATGCTCTTAAATTGATGCTACACTTAACGCTTACAAGTAAATGAAAAGGTAAGCAACATTTGCAAGCACTTGTCTTCTATGCTAAATCTTTGGGTGGCAGGGTGTAAATTGGGATGAAACTTCAGAAATGGATTGTAATCCCCGAGAAAGTGTTCATTATGTAAAAGAAGATATTATAAATACTTAGCTACTGTGGCATCAATATTCTAGTATAAATGCTGTGCACTAAAAATGTTATTACACTCTATCTGTGAGCAATCAAATGACTGAGAATGCTGAGTTTACATTTTCATCTGATATTGCATACCTAATGTCTTAAGTCACAAGTCAGGAACACACTTTGCTTGCTTATTCAGCTCAGGTTCACTGGGACGTAAATATATGCAAAAATACTTTGTTCGCTTACCTGAATCTCATTATCAAATGCACAGAAAATCAAGTTTAGATTTTAAGATCTCTGCGATGATTGTGAACATTTATAGCAAACAATACAATAGAACTTCACTATTGGCTAGCTATTGTTAGTTACACACATCAAGTGCAGCTTTCCTGTGACTGCAGTTTGCATGCTTGATATACATACACAGAGATAAAGGTCACATTTTGAGCCAGACGGCCAAACACTTAGCAGATAGAAAATCTAATTTCATTGTTTCCTTCAGATGTTCTACACTGATTACCTGACTTTATGAAGTATACCTGACTTCAGATTGTCTAATCAGAATTATCATTAGCTGGAGGAGTATAGAAATGTAGTTTATTTAGAGTACTTATTTTTTTTTTACTTTTTTCTTTTTTCTTTTTTCTTTTCTTTTAACTTAACAAGGCTTTCCCTTTCTTATGTGCTCTTCAACATAGAGTTTAAGATTAAATGATTCACACTGGAATTCCGATTTCTCACTCTGAGAATTTGGGTGACAGTTTGGAATAAACACTTCCAGATTGCTAAACACATTTTCTGCAAAAGAATGCTGTGGAAAATAGTGTTAAAACTTTACTAAAGTCCAGATAAAAAACATCCAGTAAACAACACCCATTAAATATATTATCCTTATCCATATGTGTTTTGAGCTCTAAAAAGAACTCAGAAAGATTTGTAAGATAGGACTTCCCTTGATGAAAATCATATTGATTTCTTTCAAGTACTTTTAATTTACTAAAGTCTCAGCTATTTCAGTGTCAACACACTCTTCATTAGTTTGCCTGCAGGTTTAGAGGTATGCTCTTCCCTAGGTCTTTCTGAAATGTTTCTTTTTAAGGCTTGTCACCACACTTGCCATTCTCATCTCCAGATACTAAATTAGATGAGATACACGGTACATCCATAGTTGCACTCTTTTGTCCTTGAGTACTGTTGGGACTTGTGGGTACCATGTAATGTTGACCTTTTGTTGGTTTTGTTCTACTTCTGCTTACCATGATCACCTTCCACTTGTACCATTACTTCGGTTTCAGGTTGATCCCTATCTCCTAACCTCCCAAAATCTCCCATTTTTTCTACACTGAACACTGTTACAAAAACTGTATTTATATCTTCTGAACTGGTGGTGTCCTCTCTAAATATATTACCATCACTGTGTATGGCTCTAAAGAATGTCTCAGGGCCTTTCTGCTCCTGTTGATTTTGATGGTTTAGATTAGATTACAGATTTTATTAGATTTCTTATTTGCCTAAGGAAAAAGCTACCTGAAAGATTTCTAGTCCTAGAAAGATTTCTAGTTCCGATCTGAATGTCAGCGTCAGACATTAGTTCACTGCCATGGTGAAAAGCACAATCCTTTCAGTAAAAAAAACCCCAAAATCCTAAAGAAATGCTTCAGGAAGTGGAAAACTACCTTGTAGATGAATAAGTACTCAAATTAGTTTAAGAACATTCTGATGTCTTTGACAAGGGAGGAAAAAAAAAAAAGGTGTACCTAGGAAGAAAAAAAAGAGAAAAGTAAAGAAACAAAGTTAATTTTAGTAACTATTAAAAGAAACAAAGCTTTTATTGTAAATTCAGCACAAAGTGGGTTCTTTTTCAGTATTACTGTCAATTTATATTCAGGATACACATCTTGTGTGTGCAAGATGTAGTCCTATGATAAATTATGAATCCATATCTTCCCTTCAGAGTTTGGGTTTTTTAATTATTTTTTTTTCATTTCTTTTAAATATTTATTGTAAATGGACTTGGAGAAAAGTGTAGAAATGTCATCTATAATCTGCTTTCTGCATGCTGGGGAATCCCCAGAATGCAAGTCATCTTGCATCCTTCCTGTTGGCCTTTGGAGTGCCTTGGAGGTGACCAAGGAATTTTCTCACCCTAGCAATCATTTTTTGAGTCAACATGGCTTACTCTTTTACATCCCTGTTATTTCAGATGCTTGCTAAGTAATGTAGCTGGCAGCTTTGGGAATAGGAATGCTAGGACACGATCTCTGCTTCATCATAGAATAATGTGCTATCAACTACTCTACTTGGGAAGCAATAACTATCACCTTTAAGGACTTTATATTAGAACCTCTTCACTGTCTTTAAGTGAAGGCTCATCTTTTCCCTCAAGAATGAGAAGTGATGCAACTTGATATTCTGGCCTCAAAAGAAAGTTAGAAAGAACCATCAGATAAGATTGAATAAGCAGCATTTATCTATGTTCTGAAATAATTCTTATCATTCTCTTAAGGCACAGCCTTTTCTTGACTGACCAGACCAGGTTCTCTGAGATGGTAAAGTGGGCAAGTTCACCGACATATCTAAAGCTCCACATCTTTATAGTTGCTCTGAATCTGGCCTAGACCTAGTTCAGGCTTTCATTCAATCAACCCGAGCTTTGCATCTCAGTAATAGAGATGACACCACAGAGGATGTTTTGCAGACTGTTCCTTCCAAGAACAAAAAATCAGCTATTTCTTTCATAAAATAGAGTCTGTTCACTATTCTAGTTTCCTTAAGATCTGGAGAAATCTACAGTCAGAAGAAACTTCCTGCCTTATAATTAAAGCCTCTGCCTAGTGAGTGCTTTGAAAAAAAAAAAGAATTTGTAGGTAGGAGTTTTGTGGGGTCTTTTTGTGTTCTGTTTTGTTTGTATGGGTTTTTTTAAGGTTATGTTGATGACTAAGGTTATGTTTTCTTGGCTTTATTCTTGTGTTTCTCTGGAGTTTCTGTTGCTTCTTTGAGACATGCTGCGGGAACTAAATCTACTCCTTGCACTGGTATTTATTACTGAACCTCCTGTGCACATTCTTTGAAACCTTTGGCAGTGAAAAATTGCTGGGATGAAAACCCACCTTGTTTATGAACACCTACTATGATGGCTTTTCAGTGCTTACAGATCCACGCTAATTTTATGGAAATTACAGAATACAACTTCTTCATATAAACTGATTTTCCAAATGTATCATTTCACTGGGGTATGATCTCTTTCTTTTTTACTCAGAGTAGTTACACAGCACAAATCTGAACTGTTCCTTAAATCTGTTTAAGGAGAGTTCTAGGTAATATCTTACTTCAGGAAAAAGTTTTCCCAATCTGTAATCTCTCTGAGAAGAATAGTTTGTTAACTCTGTTTTGGCCATGCTTTTAGGTATAAAGTACTTAGAAATTCTCCTAAGTGCTCCTAATCTGTGTTATGTCTCATATATATAGAGAGAGAGCATATTCAAGATATTACTTTTCCTTTCTGGAAATTGATTAACAGATTCCTGACGCTGCTTCAATTTTCAACTCATGTCCATCCGCATGGCTTACTGTAGGCTCAATGCCTAGAGTCACATTAATTGCTGATTTGCATCTGCCAGTTCAGATAAACTTTTGACCCTATCATCAGTCAAGATGGGAGAAATGAGGAGGAAAGTGTGCTGATGCACATACCTCACAGAACAGAGAGGGCTTCCCCAATCACTGCAAGTGCCATGGCCATATGCTGCATGCAGTATTAATCAGGAATGTTGAAAACTCCAATATGGTCTGCAGAACTTATTGGTAGAAGAAAACCACAACATACATGGAGATTCACAGCCTAATTTTTACTGTTACTTTTCCAAGTAAAAGTAGACTTTGAGGTCTACAGGATATGTGGACAGCTGTGTGTGTGTTGCTTCACAGTTTTTGTGAGCAGGAGGCTTAGATCTTTGAATTTGTAACAGTCAGCCATCCGGAAGCTGTGATACACTCTATAGTCTTAACCTCAAGATATATGTGAGATGATCACAATAACAGTAATAAAGTCACTTGAAAAAAAAAAACGCATTCCTTCTGTTAGAAAGAAAAAGAAAAGTTAAGAACTTCAGCCTGAATAAAATAGTTTTACATCTTTAAAGACCTTTATTATACAGAACTATTCATAAGCTAGCATGCAATTGAGTTCTATAATAGAAATCAAAATCAATTTAAGAAGCAGGACAAACATGACCAAAATACAAAGCCTTATGGAAAACATGGGGGGTGTGTGTTACTTTACATGGCTTTGTGTCATGCTGCATTTTATGTCTGCCAAGGAAAACTCCCAAATGTACAAAAGTAGTAATTTAAATTCAGTCTTTTAGAAAGTGTCTGAGAGATTCCCAGTAAGGAAGCATACTGTGATGTTCCTCTCGTATCACAGTAAAAATGTTCAAATGCTAAAAAAAATTTAAAATAATTCTCACAAATTGAAAAGGTCAAGAATTTAAAAGAAGAGATTGTAGAGGAACCAAAAGCTGAGGAAGGAAGCTCCAAACACAAATTCAGCTGTCTACAGGCATCAATAGCCCTTATAACTAACTATATTGTATTCCACAAAATAAATTTCACAACCAATGCTTTTGAAATTAATTGTCCTGCATCATGAAGGTTTACATCACCAATAACAGACTGAAGAATTTGCAAACATTATATAGAACCCATTTTATAGCTTTGCTCTAGCATCATAGTTTATTTTGTTGACCGGGTAGATGGAAGAATGGTGACTAATTATGGGAGAATTTTACAGGCCCCACTTTAAAATACTGCAGCAGAATTTAGCAACAGAAGTCTGGTGTAGAGCATCAAACTTTTTCCTTTCTCACTGACCTGAAAGAATACTTCTGTATGGGATCTCAAAGGAAACCTCATCAGTATTTTTCATTTAGTTCATGGTTGAATGTCCCTGACTCTGTCCACACAGATATCCTCACAATGGCTTATTTGCTGCAGTGGTGAAAAGAGAGCCAGGCTCCTAATGCTGAGACTTTGCTACCCCTGTATCTGAGCAATTATCTTCAAAAGCGACGAATATCCCTTTTGAAAAGGGAAGAGGAGCCTGGTGTCTAGTGATGTAGAGAAGTCCAGCCATGGTCTGAAACCTAGTCATCATGACTTCAATCACTTACCTCAGTCGTACTGATTGAGCGACAATTAAGGAGTTTTTTGGCAGCTCCATCGATACTGTTTGGAAGCCTATTTGTTAGGAAGAAAGTTGCAGCTCACTAGCTCTCCCCAAGCACACACTCTTGGAAGACACTAGCAAATCACATTTCCATGGCAACACAGTTTCCAGAGACTGCTACAAACAAAGGTAAAAAGCATTGAACACAGTTCATGATACTGAATAATCCAAGTCACTAGCTGTAGCAAGCTAGATGTCTGCAGAATTTCTCCCATTCAAAGAATAGGGACAACTATTAGCAATACTTGTTCACGACAATCCTGTGTCTAGAGAGAGGGAACTGATGAAGATCACACCACCCTTCCTCACACTGGGGAGTTTTACTGACTTCAGGGGTTCAAGGCCTAATTAGTACTGTTGTGTGAGCTCAGAAGGGAACACATTTAATGTAGGAAAGTGGAAGCTTAAACAAAACCAGGGACATTGGACCTTGCACGTATGCCCCCCACTCCACCTTCTGAGCATTCACTTAGCAGTCTTCCATATTTGTTTGGTCTAGCTCCCTCTTCACATCCTCACTCTCTTCATTATTTCTGTGATCAAAACAAGTATTTTGTTTTCCTGCTTTAGAAAAACCTTCTTACTACAGAATTTCTAAGTGAAATATCAAGACACTCAAACTGTAATTGGTGGTTTTAAAATGGCATGTTGAGCCCTTCACTTTACTAAGCTGTAAATCTCCTCTCAAGCCTTTGCCTGTCCATTTCAGTTCTGAGCTCTGCAGAAAAAGGTCCTACTGTATAGCTGAGTGATATTCAGCACAGTGGGATCTTAAGATCGTAGCAGTACTCAGTCTTAAACACATTTGCAGTGTACTGTATCTCTTCACATACAGAGGAAGGGTTGACAATGCTTTTAGCTATTCCACCCTTCCCCTCTGACTTCATCTGTCTTTGAAGGAGGAAAATGAGTGAGGCAACACAAAAACCTCACAGACACCAGGGATAGATGAGACAATCCCTGATCACAGACTCCCCCAGCAGACTGTAGTAAAAAACCATGTCATTTAGGAACACATTTAACCTAATTTTCAAAAAATAGCAAACATTACTGAGTCTACTACCTGTCTTGAAAAGTTAGTTCAATGTTTAATTAATCTCATTGCTAGGAACTACATCTTAATGTCAGTATTTAAAATGACACACATCTTTAACTTCCAGTTGCTGGATCTTGTTATGCCTTTGTTATTATCAAAATACTTTTCATTCTTGCTACTGAACATTCTTTCAATGCACAGGAACACTCATAAATAATGATCCTGGAAATTGTCTATCACAGTTATTCAAGCACTATTGTCAAGCAAACAAATAATAAACATTCTACATGTAAATAATTCTTATATCAAATATTTCAATTTATATTTCTTTTTTAACTGAAGTGAAGGGCACAAATGTTGATTAGATTGTTCAGATCTGTAACAGGGTATTAAATTTCACAGAGATCCCCTTATGGAGAAGCAAATGATTGTACTTAAAGTAAACTGTACCAGCCCTCAGATGAACTAATTGTGGTTTAGCAGGGAACAGGAGTGACTAAGATTCACTGTCTTAATTCCTGTATTGGTAAAAAACTACTTTGATAATTCTATAAGATGAACTCTGTCCTATTCAATAGGTGGATGAGTAGGAAAAAAAAAAAAGTCCATCTACTCTGTAGAAAAATGTCTTCCATTCCTGAATGTGACACCTCTTAAACCCTCAAGCATGTGGGCAGAACACATACAAGGCATCACTGTTTCATGTATCATCACCAGCTACAGACAAATTATTTTTGATGCCCAATATAAAGAAAAAACGGTACCATGTATAATCAGATGTGTACTGGGGAAAATAATTCTACTTAATTATTAAAACTGATCATCTGAGGTCATGAAAGATGAGGTTCACTTACAGTCAATTCCTTAATCAGGAAATTCAAGGATCATTACTGTATGGAGGACAATACAGGCAATTTGCTTCTCCCCATGTCCAAGGAGGAAAGTAATAAATAGAAAATTTCCAAAACTCAAAATTTTGCACCATCTCAATGCTTATCCAAATCAAAGCACACACATATTTGCACCAATATTTTTTCATGAAACTGTGTTAAAGCAGATATTTTTTTTTTAGCAATATAAACCCTCACTTTAAAGGTAATCACTGTAAGATGGATAATTCTTTTCATATCCCTGTGGTAATTGCTGTCACTGCTAGGAAACGGCATCTGTGTTTAAAACTGCATTTATTTAGTTTTGCTCTCCAGCCATTTTTTTTACTTTGTGTATTTGTAAACAAGACCGAAAAGCCTTTTAGTAATTTGTGTCTCTTCCATGTGTAAGTACCTTTCAAAGCACAGGGATTAAGTAATCTCCCAACTTTTTATTTGAATATGATTTATTTTATTATTTTTATTTTCTGCCTCTTGGATCACTTGTTATATTTCCTTGAAGTCTGTTCTTCTATATCTCTGTTTGAAGTAGGCTTACCAGGTATATTTTACTAATGGTATGTGGAGTCAAGATCTGCCTGTGTTGCTACCCTTTTCTGTACTGAAGGATCATAGAAATATTTTTGACATTACAGAGTTTATCTTCTGCTAGTCATAAATGTTAATATCAAGTTTTCCTCAGATCTTTACTATCAAAGACTGAATTTCCCTCCTGTTGATACCATTTTTATCATTGAAGCTCTGAAATATTTCCTTGCTTCTGAATGTAATGAAAACATATTTTAGTACATTGAGACCATTTAGGAAGGTAATTTTGATCACTTTATAATAATATTTTGCCTTCATCTTAAAGAAAAAGAAAAAAAGCCTTTGAAATATACAATTTAAGCAGAAAAAACTTAAATCATCACTTTATTCCACAGCTAAAATACAGTCTACTTAAAAATGTACACTGCATGTTCCTGTGGCAAACGTCTTAGAGAAATCCAAGTGCAATGCCAGTATGTTTATCTTTATTATTCAAACATGTAATCTTATGAAAAGAAAGTATTCTATCAGACAGGACCAAACTTCCATGGAAGTATCCGGTAGAGTTTATTTTCTGCTTCTTTATTTATAGAGCTCAAGAGTAATTATTTCATCACTATCGTATGTCGTCTTCTTTGTGTCATTCTTTGTTTTTATTTTAGACTTTTAGTCCTTTACCATGTTTTCAAAGGTTTGTTAAACAGTTTTTGGTGGGCCTAGTACAACTAGTTCATTTAACAATCTGATTTGGAAGTACTTTGGGCTTAAAGTTTATTTTTTTGAAATGTTTATTTTTAACATACTTCCTCTCGTGTGCTTCTTTGTCAAAATTGGTAAATTCCATCCTCATCAGATGGAATGGATGTGTTTTCCTACATTCTTATAAATACGGAGAATTATCTGTCAAACATTTATACTTAGTCACCCTTTAGTTGTTTTTTTTTGTCAGCATTTAGTTATAGCTGTATCTGACTTCAATACTCATTTTAAATTATTTAGAGCCTTAGCCTTATTCACTACTGATACCCACTGGCCATTTTAGCTTTCCTCATCAGCCATATACATGTCTCAAATTGTAATTTACAGCATTTGACATTTCCTTAACATCTGGTACATCATTTTATATTATTGTTGTTTATTATTAATATCATATAAGCTTTTGACTACTATTCATCATAAGTTTCTTGGTTTTTCAAAAAAGTGTTTTTGGAGTCCATGAACAAGTCCTACCTTTTATTTGAACTTTTCTACTTGGTGTTCCAAATCAGTTATGTTTAGTTTAGGCTTTATAAAACTCTTTTTTTTTCTTTCAACTCTTTAAAAGTCTCTAAAAATAGATAGACGGACACACACATATCATTTTTCTTAGTACAAAAATCTTTTACAAAGTAATACAAGCTAAAGATCCACCATTAGTATCTAAAGCAACGGACATATTGTAAGTTGGTGTTTAGCTCTTTTTGTATGTCTTAAAGTGAGATCCATCACTGAAGGAGGGGTTCAGTTTCAAATTAAAACACCTAAACTCAGGTAGCTAAATTTGAATTGTTGTTGAAGTTTTCATCATAGTCAAATGAGACACAAACAAAGCAGTTAATTTTCACCTATTCATCTAATATAGTAGAATTCAGCTGTTCAGATACCATTTTAGTTTGCTTACAATGTCCAAACTGGCCTCCCAGAGCTGGTCCAGAAAGCTATCATTTTTCTAGTGGTCATGTATCATGAATCACAAGTGTCAGCCCTGTGCAAATGTGTAACATATTTTAGGGCATTTCAAATCTTACCTATGCTTAAACAACTGAACCCTGTTCCCAAGTGGCTGTTCAGCTGAATAGCTATCTACACTCCATGCTTTCAAGGTCTAGGGTTACCTAAAGTGTATATGAGACACTTCTAAGGCACTGGCAGTTAGGACACAACCTCTGGGGGACATCTGCCCTTCAGGAGCAGCAGCTTCACAGAAAGGTCTTTGAAATTGCAGTAAAAAGCCTGTAGGCGAGCAGCTAAATTAAGACTTTGGTCTCCATTGACCATGGAGAACACAGAAAAGGGTATCTACCCTATATATGGACACCTAAAGATAGATACTTAAATTTAAATGACTCATTTGCAATCTGAATCTCACCATCTGTGGCCCTATAATTAGGATAGTATTTTCCAAATATGTTTCAAAGTGCTAAGAAAGATTTATGCTGGCTAGATAAGATAACATGAAACATTTCTTCATTATAAACCCTGATAAACCTTTTTAATAATCCCTGTGTGATTTGGGGGTTGGTCTCTTTTCCCAGGCAACTCTCAGTAAGACAAGAGGGCATGGTCTTAAATTGTGCCGGGGGAAGTTCAGATTGGATATT
>JANHFY010009024.1:0-51580 GCA_027560095.1 Chloroceryle inda
AAGCATTAAAATATAAAGTAATAAAATATATATACTTATATAGAATTTTGATCAAAAACAGAGGGAGAGCATGACTGTAATTTTCCCTTTCTGCATTTTGGAGAGAATATAGAACATTTTTCTTGAAGTACTACAATTTTCAATGCTAATCATTTTAATAACAGGCTAAGAACACATTAGAAATCCCAAGATACACTGAAAATTACATTTTGCCTACTTTTCCTTTTACTTCCATCATTGTAATACTTGGGCATCCCTAATTGTAATGGTCAGGACCTTTGACATTCATGATTTTATGAGTCCTGTCTAGTAGCTCTTTGCTATATTTTTTGTTTATCTAATGATTGTAGAAATGGTGTTCCAAATGGTTTATAATTCTTAAAGATCAATCTGAACAGATGCTGGGAATCTGTAATGTATGCTCTGCTTCTTTTAACCTGTAGCATATTAGGAACAGAAAAATGGTGCTTTGTGAGGCAGTATCAATAACTATCCAAAATTCCACAGAAGTTATTATTTGAAGATGAGATTATGACATGAAAGTCATCTTCTTTTGTGCTTCTGGAACATCCTGATGTGAATCACGATTACAATTTAAAATCAACAAGAATGTTGCTCATATGGAAATCAGAAGGAAAGAAATTATGCCAAGCATAGGTTTGGATCCAAAACAACTTGCAGCCTCAGTTTGATAGCAGTTTGCAAGGACATTGTATAAAACCTCTAAATTTCAGACTGATAATGACCAGACATTAACATTTTTAGAGAATAATATTTTAAAACTTAAAATAAACCAAGCTTAAATGTCTATCTGTATAATATCTGAACATAATCTTTCTACACAGAAAAAAAAAAAAGATCAATTAGAAGACACAACAGCTTACATGAAGACCAAAGTACATGTGACAGAGATGAGAGAAAGTTGTTCAAAAAGAAACTTGTTCCAAACATTTTTTGTTATTAATTTCCATTTACTCCTCTAACAAAGATTTCTCCACAAATTGTGTCTTTGTAGATGAGAGTAAAATCGCCCTAAATATCCATATAGCTTTATTCATCAACTTGTCCTCTTTCAAGCATCTTTCTAAAGCTCAGGTCTTCAGTAATCTGTACATATGGCAAGGAGGAGGTGGTAAATATAATTGCTGTTGTCCCTTCTGACAAAAAGTTGTGTAAAATTTACCATTTGTTGTTCTATATTTTCTACCTCCAGCAAACCCCCTATATAGAAAAAAAGACAACTCAATACAGGCAAATAAGACCTTTCAAGGCAACACTGCTGGACTGTGGAAATGAACCTTGCTGTGGTGTCTACTTGATACTGCAACATAAGTTCTAAAAATAATAATAGCAAAAATCAATAGTGAAAGTTGCAGGAATTAAAAATTTTTGATTAAGTAACTCCATATTAAACAAGCAATGTGAGATACTGATCTTTGGAATCACGTTAGCAAAAAAATTGAAGTACAATATAGAGTTTTATATCTGAATATACTTACTGGTATGCAAAATATTTGGATGGTCACAAATTACTGTAGAACTATCTTCAACTTCTTTTCCAATGCTACCACAAAACTGGGACATAAGTGGTATATAAAGAAGTGATACCATTGTGGCAGAAGCATGTCCAGAGCTGCTGTCATGATAGAACTGAATGCATAGTTTATTGAGTTGAAACTAAGGAAATTAAACAGGGATAAAATGCAGTTTTCATTTTAAGTTAGACAATGTTTCTTGCAGTCTATAATAACTGCTCTGGTTCCAGTCTTGTAAAATTGCATTTTAAACCAATTTACAATTCCAAATGTTAATAATTTCCATCAACAACCATTACCTGCTAAAAAGAATCTCTGATTTATCATGCTAAAACAATTAAGGGGCATAGTTGAAAAAAAAAAAAAATTACCCCTTATGCCTTGGTTTAGATTCAGAAATCAGGTTTATGATGATCAAAATGCAAAAACCTATATATCCATTTAGAGTCAAATGGAATAGACACCATTATATTTCTATTTTAAGTTTTATTACCTTTTAGCAAAATGACACATAGCATGTAGAACACATAGAAGCATGAAGATTAATATACATTGCTGGATTCTTATTATTGTGATGTTAGTCACAATTTAGAATATATCTGGTTGAGATTTGCAACTGGAATGTCAGAATCAGGTTTTTACAACATATGATGAAAAGTCCTTATAAAGAGCTACAGTTCCCCCTGTCATAAAATACAGACTTGAATTTCAATGCTAAAGGGGTGCTCCTGTTTGCAATCAGTCATTATTAATGTCTATCTATGAACTGGTCCCTCTAATGTGACCAGGCTTTTCTATCCTATGTAAAAATTTGTCCAGTAGTCCTTTCAGTATTTAAATAATTACTAAAAACTTCCTTTCTTCAGCCCTTTAGGATTGTTTGTAATGTAGGTGAGCAACACTAAACAACTTCTATTGGGGTAAAAAACGTATGTCTGCAATATGCTGTAAAGAGAGATCAGGAAGATGTCATTCTTTGTGAAAGATATGCCTTCTGCTGATTGTTAGAAAGATAGTGAAAGAAATTAAGAAATACAACTGGAGACAATAAAATGATAAATGCATCTGAATGAAAGTTATGGAGCTGAGAAGCAGCCCTCTGGAAAATTTGTATAGGGAATAAGGTGGATGAATGAATATAATTTTTACAAATAGATCTAGTGGAGAATGCAGATGATTGCAGAAAAAATATCTTGTAAGGCTTTGGGAAAGCCACTATCAAAAGAGAAGACATTGGCACTTACAGAGCAAGCAGGGATGAAAAAAAAAGGTTTCTAAGAAGGTAACAGGAATCACAGTGAGAAGTAAAAGAACAGGAAAAACAAGAGCGGGAGTCCCAGACTCTCTGTTGTATTCTGATAAAGTGAGAAAGGTAACTTTTTCTGGCATCAGATCTTCCATAATACCCCTAAGGAAGACATATACAATATTTACTTTTAACTGTTTCTAGCCTGTAGTATTATTCATTGAATCCTTTGGGACACATCTAAGGAGACAAATTGGGTTTATTACCCTGTCACGTGTCAACACACATGCAGTGATCTGTGCGTATCTTGTCTTGGCATCTTTTCCAACTCAGTTACACTTTTCATATCACATGAATCTAGAGCCCTTTAAAAGGGGTCTTGATGTTTTCCAACATAAGTATAAAGAAGGAGGCAATTTAATTTCAGTCTGCTTTCACTCTCTTGGAAGCATAGGTGGCTGAACTACAGATGGCAGCCCATCTTATTTGATCCTACTCCTTCCTCTAGCCCAGTAGCAGTGTGGATACTTTGTCAATAATCTGCAGCTAATTTTTGCTGAGGCATGTGGATATGAATTTAGACTGAGTTTAGCAGTAAACATATTAATCTAGCCTACATACAGTCACACCTCTCTTGGATACATCCTTGAAAAGTTTTGCATAGATTAGTTAATGCACTTGATGTTATAAACAAGATCAGAGAACTGATCAGCGTTAAACACTTCTGTTAATCAGTTCTGAAGTGCCTTTTATTTTATTAGATAGGGGCAATAGAGAAAGATGCAATAGATTCTTTTTACTTGCTAAAGAGAAAAGGAAGGTTAATAAACATACAGAAGATTCTTCTTCTGCAAGTCTGAAGACTAAGAGAGATCAAAATTCCCTTGGGATATTTCAGTGGAAAAGAATGACTGGGAGCATGCACAGAGATGGGCTATGACAGAGCAGTATCCACATAAACCAACACAAAGACAGACTATAAATACCACAGGGTGGTATTAACAAGGGTGGAGTTATTACTGCCATGAACAGCAGATTTGCATGAAAACATTAATTTTCTTTGGAAAGCAGCTTCCTTTTGGTGATGTCTGCAATCTTCTTCTTTTCAAAAACCCTTTCCTTTAAAATCCTTACTTCATTCCTTTCTCCAGTGTAATTCTGACTCTAACAGATGACCGATCACCACTGAGCCATTCTGGCTGCTTCTTCACTGTTTTCAACTGATCTACTGTTTTACTAGTGTTGCTGAAAGTAGACTAATTTGTTCCTCTTAAAAGTTTCCATTTGCTTCAAAATATTTAATTCAAGATTTTCAAGCCTGAGTAAACTCAAAAGATTTTTTTTTGTTGCTGATTTATTTAAATACATTTGCTCACCAGGTACTTTCTCAGCTCTGCTTTAAAAAAATGCCACTTTCTTCTCTTTAAAAATAAAACCATAAAATGTGGGTGTCCATTTATCTGCAAGTATTATGGATGTTCATTATTTCCACCCTCCCCCCTATGTTTTTCTCTCCATTTTGATGTAGTTTACATCTGCACATTCTCAAGCAAATGGGGACAGGAGGGAAATGATCATGTTTCTTATACCTCAGGCTAAAATGTACATGTTCTGCTGTTTTTCACATTTAATGTCTGAAACACTATCCTCTGCTTTCAAGCACATGTATTTGACTGAACTTCTATCAACCCTAACAGTGCTACTGCATGAAACTCATGCAGACACAAGAAAGCTGTTGTCAGTGAATAACTTGATGTATTCAAGTTTCATAAATAACCAAAATTATTTTTAAATAAAGAAGACTGAAAGAGTCACTTTAAAAGACTCCCTGCTCTACCACCTAATTTCTTTAAAAAATAAGGCAGAGCTGATTTCTGCTGTGGTTGAATGGAAGAATAGCTTAGGCTAACAGGCATTTTTCAAGTATACTATATTATATGGCTCAATACTGACAACCTTTGCTAGAAGTCAGTCTCTGTCCTACCACTTGCTTTGGTATCACAGGGAGAATATTTCATCTGAGGCAGTAGCCTCTTTAATGGTTCATTTTCAATAAAACTGTGCATCTTTGAGATCCTTCCTAATATAGTGCCACACTAATATTGTGACCTACAAGATAATTTAAGTCTATTATACAAGTCCTGATGTACAGAAATGAGGCTTTTTTGCTTTACTGTGTATTTTCTCCAGGAAAGTCTGTAGATCAATCTAACAGACCATTGGCTGTTTGCCATGTAAGCAAGTTATAAATTCTTGGCATTACATTTTTTTCCCCTGAATACCATTTTATATTTCACAGATCAATAAACAGACTCCTAAAAGCTGCTAGAATACTTCATTTACTGCTTCTCTGCTTGCTGTGGGCTGGTCAACTGTTTTGGAAAATTGTTCCTTAATAAAGTCTGTTCTAATAACTCTATGCTACTAAACAAAGGTAAAGTGATTTAAAAGGTGAAAACATTTCTGTGTCAGTTAAGGGCACTGACTAAAATTAAAAATATGTTTTAAAATTCTAGGCAAAAAAGCTCTGGGTACTGACATTTGTATTATATGTACTGCACATCAAATAATAGGGACCATAGCAGACATGGTCATTAGATAGGACACTTTCTACCTACCATTTTCTCCAGCATTGAGAGTGGATGAAAGAACTAAACTATTTATTTATTTTTACAAGTGGCCTTGTTCTATATTTTCTGATGACTTATTGACAATGCTTATAAAATAAAGCTGTTTCCAAAATAAACTTTTGAGACCTTTTGACTATATAGGGCCAGTTAGTTGCCTGTCCTATGTTACATTTAAATAAAGTGGAAAGAAGAAGTGGTGGGTGTTCTTGGTTTTGGTTTTGCTTTGTTGTTGTTGTTTTGTTTTTGTCTTTTTGTTTTGCTTTGTTTTTGTTGTTTTCTTTTTGTTTTATATTATTTTATAAAAAAAAAACAATAACACCCAAAACATCTATCTTCAAGATCATAGTCCATACATACTTCAAGACCATGCTTGCATGTCGATAATCTGAGAATAGAGTAGCAATAAACAAATAAATAAAAATAATTTTAAAAGGTGTAGGAAAAAAAAGATCTTGTTTGAAACAATTACACAGTAAAATGCATTTTCACCTCATAGTTGGATTGAACAATCCACACACATTGCTCAGATAGGTATTGCTATAGTTAGTCTCCAACAGGCAAATTACTGGTCATTGACAGACCTCTGCTTTGGTGCAGTGAGTTCCACTGTTTTCAGGTGCTGAGCCCTGGCTCAGAGAACCTGAGCTTCTACATTTCACTCAAGCACTTCTATTTGTTTCTGTAGCTGTTATATAGTTCTTTTACATGGTTATGGCTTGCAGAAGGGATTAAAATAATTTCTTTTTCCTTCTTGTCCATTCACAAAACATATATTTACTTTCAGCCTCATATTCCACTGCTTGTTAATATACACAGATGTAGGTGTAATCCTGTCTGATGCTGAAGCTACAAACACTATTCCAGCATTTACAAGACATGCTCACTTAAGTGTCAAAGGTAATAGGGGTCTTTTGTAAGCAGCATATTGGTACAATAATGGTTCTTGCTCCATGTAGCATGTTCTTGTACCACATCCCTTGTTTTGAAAGAATTATGGGTTTTTTTTAGTGTGTTAGCTATATCTCTGTCATTTCAGATTGTATTTTCCAAAAGAAAGTCTGAGAAAGAGGGTGCCCTCCTCCCAAAACTTTCATATTAACTTTGGATTCTACAGGCAAAGGGAACCATTGCTCTTTTGTGGAGAAAGAAAATAAATTAATCTTTTTTTTTTTCTTTTTTCTCTCCACCACAACACCTCTCTGTCCCCATCCCCTCAGTCTCTCTATAGGCTTTGGAGATCTCCTGACAGTTTATATTCTGTATATTTTGGTTGTAAACTGTAAAATTCCAGATAGTCTAATGGTTGCTTTTTAAGACACAAGTAGTGGCAGATCTCAGAATAGTATCTTGGCCTCTTCACTATGTGAAGATATCATATAAAGGGAAAGGACATTGGGAGAATTAAGGACAGGCTGAGATTATATCCTTATAATCTGTTATTAAATCATGAAAAATGTTGCAACCAAAAATGTTTCTTGCTGAAGTAAGAAATAAAAAGTAGAACTTATCATTCAATACTCCACCTTACTATTTTGGAGAGATAGCATTTTTTTCAGAAAAATTTTCAATAAATCAGTTTCAATCAATCAATAAATCAGACCATAAGGTTTAAATCAAACTAAGTCAGAATCTTATTTCTTTGGAAATGCTCTCTTAGCCATGAATCTTTTGCAGTAACTGATCAAAAATAGGCATGGTTTCAAGAGTTTGAATGGATATTCACAGAACTCTGACTGATCTTTACAGGCTAAAACTTTTGTGTAACACCTTGAAAGTGTACTGTATGGCATCTTAGAAAAGGGGTTTTCATACTGTAAGAAAGGTTACTCAGTGACATGTGTGAGGTTAAGTCAATACATCACTATATGAATGTTTTATTACCCTTAAGAGATAGCAAAAATGCATTGCCTAAAGGCTATTTCCAGTTCTTGTGTGGTAATGATAAATTAATCAGGTCTGTTTTGTTATTTTAGCTGCATTTGATTAAATGTGTAAAAGAATAAAAAGGAAGTTTTTAGTTTCTCTAGTTAAGGATGTCCCTGCTCTCAGCAGTGGGGTTGGACTAGATGACCTCTAGAGGTCACTTCCAACCCAGACATTTCTATGTTTCTAAGTTTTAAAGGAAATAGAATGCTCCAAGGGCAATGTGACAACAGATAAAAAGTAACTCATTTATAGATTCATAGAATCATTAAGGTTGGAAAGGACCTCTAGGATCATCAAGTCCAACCTTCATCCTAACATCTATCCATTAGACCATAGCCTCAAGTGCTACGTCCACTCATTTTTTAAACACCTCCAGGGATAACAATTCCACTACCTCCCTGGGCAGCCTGTTCCAGTGCCTAACCGCTCAGTAAAGAATTTCTTTTAACCACTCACTCAAAAAAGAATTTCTTCCTAATATTTAATCTAAACCTCCCCTGATGTAACTTGAGGCCATTTCGTCTCATTTTATCATTAATAATTAGGGAGAAGAGACCAACAGCAGCCTCACTACAACCTCCTTTCAAGTAGTTGTAGAGAGCAATAAGGTCTTTTCTCAGTCTCCTCTTCTCTAGACTAAACAACCCCAGTTCCCTCATCCTCTCCTCATAAGGAATACTTTCCAGACCCCTCAGCAGCTTTGTTGCCCTCCTCTGGACCTGCTCCAGAACTTCAATGTCATTCTTGTATTATGGTGCCCAAAACTGGACACAGTACTCAAGGTACGGTCTCATGAGTGCTGAGTACAGGGGCACGATCACCTCCCTATTGCTGCTGGTCACACCGTTTCTGATACAGGCCAAGATGCCATTGGCTTTTTTGGCCACCTGGGCACTCTGCTGGCTCATGTTCAGCTGGTTGTCGATCAACACTCCCAGCTCCCTTTCCGCCAGGCAGACGGTCATTTTTCTCACCTGTTTGTCTTATGACCCAAGGGGACAGCCTGCTCCTGTGCCTTTAAGAGCTCCTTCCTGAAAAATGTCCAGCCTTCCTGGACACCTTTGCCTTCTAGGACTGTACCCCAAAGGATTTTCTCACCCAATGTTCTAAACAGGTTGAAGTCTACTCTTTGGAAGTCCATGGTAATAGTTTCACTGACCCTCCTGCTTACTTGGCCAAGAATTGAGAATTCTATCGTTTCATGGTCATTAAGCCCAAGATGGCCTCTAACAATCACATCATCCAGCAGCCCTTCTCTGTTTGTAAACAACAAGTCCAACAAGGCACCTCTCCTGGTGGGCTCACTTACCAACTGAGTTAGGAAGTTATCTTTCACACACTCCAGGAATCTCCTAGACTGTTTCCTGTCTGCTCTTATATTTCCAGAAGATGTCTGGTAAGTTGAGGTCCCCCACAAGAACAAGGGCTTGAGATTTTGCAACTTCTGCCAGTTGTCTGTAGAACAATTCATCAACCTCTTCATTCTGGTTGGGCAGTCTACAACAAACTCTCAACAGGATATCCGCCTTGTTGGCCTTCCTCCACTTTCCTCATAAACAACTAGTTCGTCACACTTGTTGACCTCCATGCAATCAAAACACTCCCTAATACAGAGAGTCACCCCACTGAACTTTCTGTCTTGCCTATTCCATTTGTAAAGCTTATAGCCATCCACTGCAGCACTCTACTCGTGAGAGTCACCCCACCACATTTCTGTAGTGGCAACTACATTATAGCAGTTGTGGTGCACAGTGGCCTCCAGCTCCTCCTGCTTGTTTCCCATGCTGTGTGCATTAGTGTAACGGCACTTGAGCCGGGCTAACAACTTAATTCCTAACAACGGCCTGACACCCTTAGGCTCAACTCAAGCAGGCCTAGTTTTATCCTCTTCCCCTTCAGACCTGCTTTAAAGCCCTTTCAGTGAGCCCAGCCAGATCACACACAAGGATTCTTTTCCCCCTTTGAGACAGATGAACTCCATCTGTTGCCCACAGACCCCATGCAGCGTAAAGCTCCCCATGCTCAAAAAGCCCAAAATTCTTTTGGGGGCACCAGCCTCTCAGCCACATGTTAATTGGGTGGGTCTTCCTTCCTTTCTCAGTATTCACCCCTGCCACTGAAGGGATTGAAAAGAACACCAACTGGGCTCCTGAGTCCCCAAGTGATCTCCCCAGGGCCCTGAAGTCTGGATAATCAATAGAGGGTAATAGTCCTATGGACATACCAGACCCCTAGCAATATCTCTGACCCTGATACCAGGGAGGCAGCAGACTTCCCTATGGTGTGGATCTGGATGGCATATGGGGCTCCCAGTTCCTCTCAGAAGGGAGTAACCAACTATAATTACCCTCCTTTTTTTCTTGTTAGAGCCGGTAATAATGTGTGGGGGAGACCAATTTACCTTGTGCATCTCCCCTGATGGACCTTCATCTCAATCATCATTTGTTTGTCCCTCAATTTCCAGAGCCCAATACCTCTTGTGCAAGGGCAACCAGCAAGGTGAGGGAGGCTGGGAGGGGATTTGCCTGCCTCACTGAGCAAAGACCTGTTTCCTTTCTCCCTCATTTCTTAGGTTCCCTTCTTTTAGCTGGTGACAAGGAAGGAGAGGTTCCTCTCCTTCTAATGGAGCCTCCACTTGCTGCCCTATCCTCAAGGACGGTAGGACCTGACTCTACCAGTCTATCTCCCTTTCACATTCCCTTATTGCTCTCTTCCTTTCAACCTCTTCCTTAGCTCAGCCACTAGGCAGAAGCTGTTGTCTGGCTTGCAAACGTCTCCAGTCCTGCACGTGCCTTTACCTTTTTTATTATAACTTATTTATTATTTACTCTCTTGTGCATCCCTCCGCACACCCTGCTGGTCACACACCAACAAGCGGGAATGCAGCTGTCTTGCTGTTTGCAGTCTGAGCACCACTTCCAGTTTTGCCGCATTTAAATCTCCCACAGGTTCTCCAGGAGCGCTCCCAGCCACATCACCCTCTTGGCCTCTCCTGCAAGAGTTGCTGAATTCTGCCAGGTCTCTCCTTCTTTCCTCGGGCTTTCCTGTCTCAGGGAACCCCCTGCCCACCTCAAAAAACTCAAAAAAAGGAGGAAAATAAGCCATAGTGCTTCAGCATGAGCTTTACCGGTGCTGACGCTTCTGTCTTGCTGTTCACAGTCTCACTAATTCTCTCTCTCATTTAATCAATGTGGGTTTGATTGCAAAAAACTAGATTTAACAGGCAAAAGATCCTTTGAGGTTTTTTTAAGAGAGGATCCACAGAACAGATTATTGGTGAGCTGTGACTCCAACTAGTCATTTAATTTTAAAGCAGGACACCAGCAACATTTGTGTTTGTCCCTTTGTCTACATCTAGCAGAATAACAGCTAGTGAGCATGGAAATATAGTTAACAAGGAGAATATTAAGAGAATATACCCTAATCCACAACATTGCTGAAGAGTTAATTACTTTTTAGAAGAAAATTAACTGCCTAAATGCCTTTGAAAACTCTAGCTTTTCTCTTTTTTTTTTTTTTCTCTCTAGTTGCAGGCAGAAGAGTTGCATAGTCACTGATCATGGGAGGGTTTGTTACAAGGTTAATGACGTTTTAGTGTAGCTATAAGAAATAAGTGATATATACTTTTTTCTCCAAGATTTATTTGTAAATACAAAGTGTTATCTCTCCTTATTTTGTAACAATTTCCTTGCGTTCATAAACCAGACCAAGACACGATGTTAAACAATTTATAATAGGCAGAAATGACAGTTCACAGCTTCAAGATGTAACTACCATGTTTCTAACACATCTTATTGTAACTAGAATGAGATTTTTTACTAATGATTGGGAAAATCTAGTGCAATTCATAGAAGTATTTATACAGTCTGAACATTGTCCTTTTAACAACAAAATCAAACATACAACATATTCTGAACACTGCATGCTGAATATTTTCTACAGGGTAAAATAGAAGTCAGAACATTTTTCTCAGTGGAGATTTTACAAAATGTTCTCTTAGAAGATTAATTTTTACTTATTAAAAATCCGCATTGATTGATGTTTGGTTAGCTATAATTCAAAGGAGACTAAAGTAATTATAATTATCATATATCCAGAGGAAATGATTAACATTATATCAGGACATGAAAGATGCCATACTGATTTGCTTACTCTGTTTTGTAATTATCCAATTTATCTGAAAATCTTAAAGAAGTATTAATTAAGAGAGAGTTCAGTGAAATACAAAAGAAAATAGTCTACAAAAACACAATTAAATGACTGCATATTTTTAGCCTTCCCTGTACTGTATTACAGAAAATATCACAAGTTTTATCATTTGAGAAAGTATATGTGCAGTACATCACTTTTTCCTGTATGGAAAGTGCTGCTAAACTGAGATTTCTGTTGTCTTTTGTGAACTCTGGACTAAAGACATTAGAAAAGATTCCTTCATTGGAAATACTATCATTATGAAACTGAGAAAGTTCTTTGAGGGTGATCCATTTAGTCAATCCATTTAGGTAATAGGAGAGAAACCAAAAAATTTGCAATGCACTTTCTAATTGTACTTTCATTAATATTACTTCTACACTTGTAAGAAAATCTCATTTCTTTCACTTTATATGTTGTACATAAAATGCAGATAACATAAATCTGTTGTGACAATATACTTCTATGCTTTGATCTTTATAGTTTGGGGTTTTTTTGGAAACTGACAGAAGCCCCAAGTGAAGAACGTAAAGAAGACATCTGTGCAGCATGTAGCTGATCACCAGAAAATAGACAGAAAAGGAAAGACTAAACACAGAAAAAGAGTAGGAAGTCTTTGTCCCCAGATGGCTGCTTTGATACTACCTACAATCTATTTTGGGCAGTACTCTAGATAAATTCCAAACTCTTATGAAATTAATTAGCATAAACAGTCTTCAATGTTGCCTATAATAGAATTCATACACAAACCAAACTGGCATATAAAGTAGGATTGATAAATTACAAATGCAGACAATTCTAGACAAGCAGGTTTAAAATTAAAGTTCTATTATAAAAAAAAAATCTTTTTTTTCTTTTCAGTTCGTGCAATGATTTTGGATTAAATAATTATCAAATAATATGTTAAATAAGAAATCTGATAAAACGTAGCTGAGAATTGAAATATGTTAAAAGGATTTGTTCTCATAAAGGAGGGACATTTTTAGAGAAAAGTATTTTTCTTTAATAGAACCATTTTTTATTTTGAAAAATATGTTGTAATCATGTGCAATAGAGTTAGCATCACTCTCCATGTTGTTTTTAAATTTAAACTTCTATAAATATTAAGCCTCAGGGTGAGATTTTTTTTATATTTAATTATGTAGCATTAGTTAATGATCAAATAAGGCAGATATCCATTCACAATGGAAAAATCTCAAAAGATTAACCATTCAAATAAAGACATGTGCATACCTGATGAATTTATACGAACAGATTTAAGTCTGTTTGGAAATCATGCTTTGATGCACAATTCTCAATAACTTTTCTCTTAATCTAAAGCCAAAAAAAAAAACCACCATATTTTTTTTAGAGGCATTTAAATATTTTGGTTTCTAGAATAAAAAAAAAAGGGGGAGTGAGAAATTATGAAGGTGTCTGTGTATGACAGAGAAATAGCAAGAGTTTCAAGGACACTTTTACCATCAAAGGAAGATTTCAAGTTTAATTTAAAAGCTGTTTTATCTTAAGTTTTGTTTCAATTTTACTATGTCTGGACTAGTTATCTACCATTTATTGATGTTGTCTGTTTTTCTATCACCACTGATTAAACACACACAAAAAAAAAGCTGTTGATTTAATTTCTGATGTGCTATTATTCCACCAGTTTGGGGAAAAAAAACCCCAAACAATCAGTATTTCACCGATCATTTTATTTTTCCCCTGAAAAAAAAAGATGCACTTCTGTATTATCTTTTCCAACATTTGTAATCCTTATGTTATCTCTCTGGAATTCCCCCTGAAATGGATAATTAATCACATCTGGATAGTAGCGCTACTGTTGTCTTAAAATGTGTGTGAATTTTATGAACCAGATGAAGTTTGAAATGGAAATTGTTAATAAAATATATGGTAAACTGCAGTATGTATTATACTGTGGCACATAGATACTTCTTTTCCTTGTGACTCTCAAAACTGTAATGATCAGGGTATCAAGGTTTCTATAAAGATACTGTAGCAAGATAATGATTTTAAAATAAAACTAAAAATAATAACATTTTAGTTAATAATAATTGGTCTTAGGCCATTCAGATTATTGAGTCCAACTATAAAACACTACCAAGTTCATCACTAAACCATGTTCCAAAGTGCCACATTTCCACATCTTTTAAATACATCCAGGAATGACTCAACCACTTCCCTAGGCAGCCTGTTTGAGTGTTTAACATCCCTTGTGGTGCAGAAATTTTTCATAATGTCCAGTATCATCCTCCCCTGGTACAACTAGAGGACATTTCTTCTCATCATTATCTCTTGTTACTTAGGAAAAAAGACCAACACCCAGCTTGGTACAACCTCCTTTCAGGTAGCTGTAGAAAGTGATTAGGTCTCCCTTGAGCATGCTTATCTCCAGGATAAACAACCCCAGTTTCCTCAGACACTACTCAGAAGACTTGTTATCTAGACCCTTCACCAGCTTTGTTGCTCTTGTTTGGATGTGCTCCAGCACTTCAGTGACTTTTTGTAGTGGTGGGCACAAAACAGTGCACATGTTTGAGTTCACCACTGTCGAGAACAGTAGGACAATAATTTCCTTAGTCCTACTTTCAAAACTATTTCTGATACAAGCCGTGGTGGTGTTGGCCTTCTTGGCCATCTGGGCATACTGCTGACTCATATTCAGCCAGCTGTTGACCAGAACCCCTAGGTCCTTTTCCAGCGGGCAGTTTTCCAGATACTCTTCCCCAAGCCTGTAATGTTGCAGGGAGTTGTGGCCAAGGTGGACACTTGGCCTTATGGAACCTTATCCCACTAGTCTTAGCTAATCAGTCCAGACTGTCCATATCACTGTGTAGACCCTCTATCTTCAAGCAGATCAACACATCTGCAAACTTGCCAAGGGTGCCCTTGGTCATCCTGTCCAGATCATTGATGAAGATATTAAACAGAATTGGCCCCAATACTAAGCCCTGGGGAAAACCACTTGTGACCCGCCACCAGCTGGGTTCAATTCCATTCACCACCACTCTTTTGGCTCAGCCATCCAGACATTTTTTTCCTAGTAAAGCGTATACCTGTCCAAGACATGAGCAGCCAGTTTCTCCAGGAGAATGCTGTGAGAAATGGTGACAATGACTTTACTAAAGTCCAGATAGAAAACATCCAGAGCCATTCCTTCATTCACTAAGTGGGTCACCTTGTCATAGAAAGGAGATCAAGTTAGTCAAGCAGGACCTGTCTCTCACAAGCCCATGCTGACTAGTCTTGGTTGTCCTGTACATGACATGTGGTGCCACTCAAGATCCCCAGCACAATGTCAGACTGACAGACCTGTAGTCCCCTAGATCATCCTTCCAGGATTTCTTATAGATGATCACCACATTTGATAATTTATTGGCAACTGGAACATTCCTGGCTAGCCAGAGTTACTGGTAAGTTCTTGAAAGTAGCTTGGTGAGTTCCTCCAGTACCCCTGGTGGATCACATCCAATCCCATATGTGAAAACACACATACAGTGTATACCTAATTATTCCTAACCAATCCCGGTTTAATTATCCTTTTTAGGTTAATGAAGATGTAACCACTGTTCAAGACACGGGAAACACAAAAGTCAGCATGTTATAAAAATATGCTCTAATTTATTTAATTTTGTTTTGAGCAAAATGTCTGATTCTTCCAAAGCTGTCTAAGGGATTTAGATTCTTAAAATCTCTTATTTTAATGGGACTTGAACATTCTGACTTCATAACTTTAAAAATTAAGCCAGCAGATTTATTTTACTCTGAATTTTCAGAGTACTAAGTAAAAAGATATGCTGAAAAGGTTTTTATCTAGAATAAGGCAACCTTGATTTTAACTGCCTTATCCCTGTACTGACCAAAAGACTGAACTGACTGAAGTGGATGCAAATATTTCAAATTATGTTAAACAAGAGAAGGAAAATACTTGTTTTGCACTGATGACAAACTCCATTCCAATTGGAACAAGATAAAAGCTTGCTAGCCTTTCCATAATTATAGCATTAATATTGCAATAGTTTCTCTAATTCCTGGTAATGCAGATTAAATTATTTTCTGAACTCTGTTTGTACATCACAGGATTTATACTCTGATTATATTTATAATAGTAAGCATGCTAGAGTGGTATGAATGCTGTACCATGAAGAAGCTCTGCTAAGGGAAAACCACACTGGAAAGAGAATGAAAATGCACCTGCCCAAGATAATGAAAAGCAAAATGCCTAAACTAGCCTCCACCTCGGT
This sequence comes from Chloroceryle inda, assembly GCA_027560095.1. Taxonomy (NCBI): domain Eukaryota; kingdom Metazoa; phylum Chordata; class Aves; order Coraciiformes; family Cerylidae; genus Chloroceryle; species Chloroceryle inda. Next base: position 15,770 of record JANHFY010009024.1, read on the forward strand.
ACTGCCCAAATGATAGGCTTTACATTCTCATTCACAAGTTACAGACATATTCTAACCTGACATATTTATGATATATGGATCTTCTGCAAGTGGAACTCAGGTTATAATGCATAGATGAATGAGTTTGAATATCTGAAAAGATAAAAATATAAAATGGCAAAACCAGAAGCTAATAGTCGGTAGTTCTCTCAGAAAAAATCTTTCCTCTTCCAACTCCATCTGCAGTTAAACATAAAATCCCCACATTCCCTCACTGCTGCTTTGTAATCCCACATCTTGTCTTTTCTGCAGGAACAGTTTAGTTCATTTACCCTTAGTGGTACAGTAGCCAAGTACATAGAGGAGGAGCTATGACAAATAACATTGAGGGAACGTGACAAATGAGAAATGCTTTGTAGTGGAAGAACACTGTTTCAGATCAGATCACATTTTTGTATCGCCCCAAAGTAGCAGGCTTGCGTTTGATATTTTTCATATTACACATAACAGTTAATAACTTTCTTTTCTTTATTTTTAGAAGATTGATTCTGATACATATAAGTCAATCATTCAGAAGAATTCGCCATGTTTAAAAATTTTCAGTTATATACAAATAATTTCTTATAAAAAGAAATTTAGGCATACATTTTTCATACAAAATTTAAATAAGACCATGAGTAACACCTGTCCTAGAACATATTTACTTACTTTGCATTGAAAATACTAGTTCTGAATACTTTCTGGGTAAATTGTCTGTATTTTCAAACTTATATGACACTTGTTTTTATTTTAAATGTACTTGTTTTACAACTTTTACAAAATAAGTCATTAAAAACCAAACTGAAGGCATTAACTTTTGCATTTGATCTAGAAAAAACAGTGCATGCAGTGCATGTAGCTGAGAAAATTATTTTCCTGTGATAACGAAGCTGACACTCACATAGTAATTTCTTTAACTGATGCTGTTTCCACAGTAATTTTCTCAATGAATGCTACATCATCTTGACAGCCACCATTGACAACACTGGCTGCCTCATAAAACTGAAAATCTTTCTGCTTTCCTAACTACCTGGGTCTCCTGATCCACGTAGCTTTCCACTATTTTGTTTCGCTGTCTAAATGTAAAATAACCAAGCAGGAAATATATCAAAATCTTTCACACAAAAATAAATCAATCCTTACTTCTATGAAATCTAAAATATACCAACACACATTTTCATGATCCATCAGTATTTCAGCAATAAGGATATTTAAGGAGAATCATCTGTGTTCTTCCATCAGTTCCTCCAACTTACAGATGCAAACATTGAAGACCTGTATGTTTTCATCTCTACTCTTTCAGAGAAAATGTATATTTTCATGTGCATAACAAAAAGGATAGGAATTTTTTTTTCCTTTTAGTTGGCTTCATTCAAAATCTATTGTCTTCTGAACTGCATTGTTTAATTTTGTATTTATGTTCTTATTCATGCACTTTATCTAAACTGTTCTTTATGAAGATTTTCCTTCTATTTCAGAATGAATGAAAGTTAAGCATTCCTTTTATGTAAGCATTTATTCACCTTTTTTTCCAATACTTTAATTGGCAATTAAAAAACAACTGAGGCCTGATTTCTATAGTTACTCTGGCTTTGTCCTTCCATTCTTCCATTTACTTTAGTAAAGTTACACCTAATTTACATCACTGTAATGGAATTATTCTTGTGCAGTCCTTTTCCAAATCTGTATAAATGGCAACTAAGCGGGGAGTTGAAAGTCTTAGTGTAATAAGAAGCATGCAGTCTTCCTTTGTGACATTAAAAAAAAATGTTATTCAAAGCAAAGGAAAAAAAGAAAAATATCTTTGACAGAAACAGGCTTCCACTTACAACTTATGTTCCATTACACAAGTTTGAAGTGTCTGGGAACCGTAATGTCTATACTATTTACCCAGCTGGTTTTCAGTTCAGTACTTATATTGGCATCCTCAACACGAGTAACAAGAGTCACCACCTGTAGCAGTCATGGAGGGAAATGCTTCTATCATCATCTTCATTAACTTGGGAACCTGTCACTGGACATACGCTATTTTGAGGAAGGCTAAACACCCAAAGTTCTACTCATACCAGTGTATGAGAAACCTTGAGATGTATCTTAGGTTTTACAAGCCAGTACAAGTTAACCTTAACAGATGTAAAAACCAAATTAATATGCATGAATACATATTTTTAAAAAATTAAATATGTATATCTCAAATCCATTCTAATATACATTTATAAAATATAAAAGCAAATTATTAAAATTCCCTAACAGTGTTTTCTTTAATTCTGTTACTTTAACAACAGTATTTTAATAGATTTGTTACTGTTCACTTCTATTATGATTGTGTAGTCTAGTTCTGTACCTCCATATTCAAAGATCCTTCAAGTTAGTCAGACTATAAAACATAGATGTAGTGTTTTCATTTGTTTATATAGATATGAACTGTTGTGACATTATAGAAATTTACAAGGGACTGTAGGAGAAGAGGCAATTGAGCAGAAGGCTTTTGTTCTAATGTGTTCCAGATGTTTCTACTTTAATCTTAAAGTAACAAAATAGTCACTTGATAAGCCTTTTGAAAATATTGCTCCAGTATCTCGGAAAAAAAATATTTTATTAAAAAAAAAAAAGTGTCGAAAGTCAGAGAAGGTTTCCTGTGGGATACTTCGATAGTGAAAATGAAATCAATATGATTGTTGGTGATAAGCCAAACTCTTGCTCAAACAATAACTTAGGATATAGGTTTCCTACACAATCAGGTACTTCAGTTGTAGATTTACTTATGTTGATTCCTAATTTGTGGGAATTGCTATTTTTTTAACACTTCCACTGCTTTCTATTCTTTACACATTAAAATATATAATAATGACAATAATAAAATAGACATTGGTAATGAGGGACTGGTGGATTTAACTTGATTTGTTTTTTTGTAAACAACCTTATAATTCCTCAACTTAAGAAAATTCTGTGTGGAAACCACCAATATTCTCCTCTGTGAAATTGCATGGGTAATGAAAACAGGCCTGTGGATTAGTCTGCTTTACATAATCCAGGGACACACTCAAATTTCCACATCTGAGCCTGCATTTTAGTCATATCATCATTTACCTTGAGACAAAGGCCTCCTCAGCCTGAAGTTTCCCTGAAGTAAAAGCAAAATGTGCATCTGATGCAAAGTGTACCTTTAAGCATTGTTTCTCTGATCTGAAAAAGGAACCATCATCTTGGTATCTCCTATAACATTTCCCATCCTGCAGCAAGTAGATAGAATTATACTGTGTTTATGGTTTTAAACTGAATTTGTCAGCAATGTTGCTATTGTGGTTTTACATTTGCAACTTTACTGAATGAATGTGACCTACATTTAAAAATGAAACATCCTGACATTGAAAGAGGACATTTATTTGTAAATAACTGTGTTCTCTCAGAATAATGATAGTATAATCTTAAGTAAAAGCAAATGGGAATTGTAAATCATGCTATGGGTAGAATTTTACTAGAATTTTTGGAGAATGAGAGCGGTGTGCTGTGGATAGAAAGGGAAAGATGGAGAAAATATTTCTGTTTCTTCCTCTTGTTCTCTTCTTTAAGGAATAGTAGCAGGGAAGTTTGTTTCTAATAGGTTTGCCTACTGAAATCCTTGCACACATTTAAGTCAGCAGTTAAGATCACTGATGGCAAACAGAACATATGAGATTTAGATTTAAGCTTCCACCTGAAGTGCTGTGACCAGCACCTCTCTCTGGACAAAACTGAGTGAGTTAAGTAGCCTTAAGCACTGTATTCACATCTATTTCACACCACAAATAAAACAGTGGAACACTGTTTCTATAAAACAGAGTTAGTCTTTTTAACTCTCTGATATGTCAGAATGATCAGACTGCATGTGTGTCAAATGTTGACATATGAATACTTCTTTTTCTGTGAGAAAATACTTAAAATACTTCTTTTGCTGTGAGGAAATACTGTGAGAAAATTTATTGTGGGGGAATAATAAAAGAAACACAAAGAGTTGAATTAATGATTACTGTTTTCTTCACAAAATTTGATAGTGATGTCTAAGCAGGGATGTATGATTTGAAGACAGTGAAACCCACTGGTGACACCTGAAGGATGTGCAGGAGCTTTTATTGATTTCAGTGTCTGAGTAACTTGAAGATAGCATGCTGACAATGCTGAAAAGAAAGATATCATTAGCATCACTCTTGCAGTGAAGATAGTGAAGCTACTTAAATTGGTGTGGATATTATTCTGGTGATCTTAACTATCAAGGTACAGTACACAGATCTATATTTATATCCTGCCAACTTAAAACTTTTATAATTCACATCTTTTACTTGATAAAAATCAAAGTACAGAGTCGTTAATGATGAACTACCAGACCTTAGACTGAAATTTTAATGTACATTTAACTTGTAAAATAGTTGACTTAATGCTCTAAAGCATCAACATTTTATTTTTTTCTGTATAGAAATAGACAGGGGACTATTACAAATATGTATTCCTAGATTATGAAGTTGAATATCAGCTTCCATCCTTGTAAGAATTATTATTATGATATCAGCCCCTGCAAATGGAAAGACTATGTTTAATATTGTTAAATTTAGGCCAACCCACATTATAGTTTTGACATATACTGTCAAAAGGAAGGAAACTAGAAGGTAAGGCCTACTTCTCACCTGCTTCATCTGACAGGATAAAAAATTATTCTCTGAGCTGATGTTTGCCAATACAGGATACACAGAGGAATGCAGTGTTGGAAGTCTGGAAAAATTACTACTTTTCCCTACCTGAATTTTTATAGCAATTGCTTTAAATACACTAGGAAATCTCTACAGCTAGTTCTGACTGGGTGTATTACATGACGGATACCAGTATTTTTAACCTAATGTTCTCATTAGATCCCTTATAAACAAATTTATTTTTCTTCTTTATTTAAAATAAATGTGCTAGAAAAAAAGAAACAAGCCAATCCTATATTTTTCAGATACTATATCAGTGCAATATTGGTTTTGAGGTTTGGAATACATTATAAACCTCTACAGAAAAAAAGCTATGGAGACCTTACCAAAATACTTGGAAATGATATGTGCTTCTCTTCTACAATCTGACATTTCTTAAGCTAATATAATTTAGCAAATAGACCGTGAAATTCACTGCAGTCCGTTCAACACAGTACACAGACATTAAATTAACATGTTCTTTAGAAGAACACAATGAGGTTATTCAATATCTTGAAGTAACAAATCCAGTGCAGAACTGCTTGAAAATACGGCAGGTCATTCTCAAAATTGTTTTTTAAAAGGATGATGTGACCTAGAAGTTTGAACAGGCAAGAAATTTTAATAAATTATGGTCACATTATGAGCTGCTAAATGACCTGAAAAATCAAAAAAGATATCATACAAAAGTGGAAATTAGGCAAATTGACCCAGGAAATGAACAAGTGCACAGAGACAAAACCAGAAACCCTGAAGTGCAATGTAATGTTCAACTAGCAGAGAATACAAAAAGCACTAGGAAGAAGATTCTACTTATATATTAAAAGTAAGATTAAAACAAAGATCATTAATTAATGTGACTATTAAATAACAATAAAATGTTTGAAATGTTCAAAATATTCATGCTTCAAACTTCAGAATAAAATGTGCCAACGGAACAGTTGGCATAACTCGATCTCCTACAATGTTTCTGGGAAAAGTTATAAAATAATTTGCAATGAACAAAACCATAATGAAGTAGAAATAATAGCACACAATGAACACAGAGTATTCAGTGTCAAACTAACTTAGTTCCATACTTCAACAGTACCACTGAACTGGTGAAAAGGATAGTCAAGATTTGTAATGAAGCTGAAATACAACAAAGGTTTTGATTTTAACTTTGTCTTAAACATACCAAAGAAGTATCATCTAGGTGTAGTAATCACTAGCAAGAAGACAAATAAAAGAAAACCGTTTCTCAAAGGAGAGTTAAGTTTGTGGTTCAAAAGCACAGCAGAAGGACATTGCAAAGTACAGATATATTTTAGGTCATACTTAGGTCAATATTTTTATAAATGACCCAGCTAAGAGAGTAGGCAGAAAAGTCACACCTTTGTGCATTAAAACAGACTGGTTTCAAAGGACTGCAAGCTATATGGAAGACAGGATCATCAGGGGTTGGACTCGATGATCTTGGAGGTCTTTTCCAACCCAATCTATTCTATGATTCTATGATAATATGTTCTCATCAAATTCAGACTTCAAATTAAAAAAACAATATACAATGTACAGGAGAATTCAGAGATATATTGAGAAAGATTAACTTGAATCAACTAATGCAAAAAAGGGGAAATATCTACCTAAGTGTCAATAAAACAAAAACATAGCACTATGATACAAGAGATCAACTCCATAATGCTACTGGGGAATATGTATGTACAGACAGAAATCTGCAACTTTTTTTAGGTGTGGTCATCCATTCCAGGTGTTGCTGGAATGCAGTCTTTAGTTTTGACTACTACTCTTTCAAATATATGGCTTTTTTAATGTGAGGAACAAAAAAACAAACCAAACCACAACAACAAAAACAACAACAACAAAACAAAAACAAAGAGAAGAGAAAAACAATTAAACAGCATTACTCAAGAAAATGGATGGAATATGGGCATCCATTTCACTTTCAATAAGAAAATAGAGTTGACATCTCTCTCTTTAAATGACACTAACATGGACTTGGGAAAAAAATGTTTTTGTGGCCTTTGTGAGATGCAGGGACAAGTTTTCATTTTCTGGGACTTTTTTTTTATTGCAAGTTATTTTTAATAGATGGTGAATTAAACAGGTATTAGGGAACATCTATATACTTAGTAGTCAGATGTCATACTGATGATACTTAAGCTAAACTCAGCCCACTTAAAATAGATGATACTTTAATGTTATTTCCAGTCCTATCATAAGATTTGATGGTGTCCTAAGAAGGTAAGGGCAAGACAGCAGAATATGAAAAGAAGTTCAAGAAGAGGAAAGAAAGTCCTTTACCATTCTTTATTGCATCAAATTACACCCATTAACTGTTGCAAAAAAAAAGTGAATAACAGATAGTTTTACATCAATACTTGTCTCATTTTAAATCGAAGAGTGCACTGGATATTTCATAAATAAAATTTAACTGCTGCAGAATAACTGGCAAATTAATGGTGTTTTATTTGTTCCGACAGCTGGGTTCTGTGATTTGTGAAAAGAGAAAATGCTTTGAGCTGTGAACAAAATGTTATACTAAACATAAAGGTTGAATTACACATCACATTGCACATATTTTTTTGCATTTCAGTCCTTTGTATGTTTTATTTATGAGCTTCAGGACTAAATAAAATTGTCCCTTAAAACACATAACTAAAATATAACAAGGGACAGTCATAATTTTCAAAAGCTCATGTTGGAAAGTTATGCTATACAAGAAAAGTACAAGAGAAGAGTGACGGTAGATTCATCATATATTTTTTCATAGGAAGTATGAGCTAAAACAGGGCACTCTGACTTAAGACCATGCTGCAGCTGAAAGATGTTATCTCATTCTCTCTTCTCCCTCTGACTCTCTCTCCCTCCCTCCCTCCCTCCCTTCCTCCCCCTACCTGTTTAGCCTTGTCTTTACTTGTTCTGGTAATCTTGGAGCTGCAGAATAAGTTAGATCATCTTCTGATGTGATTGAGAATATTTAATATTTTTCTAACACCTGAGAAAAATTCAGTGGGATTAGGGATCTGTACTACCTCTCCCTGGGATCATACTATGCTGAGGAAAGGATGCAGATAAATGAAGAAGGATGAAAATACCACATTTAGCAGCTTTTGAGATTTATACCTTTTTTTTTTTTTTAAATCACGATTCTACTCTTTTCATGCTTCATGTAAGACTAACAGGTTTTTTTCTGAAAAGCTCTATGAGTTGGCTATAACTGACTTTCATAGAGGAGTTTGACTGTCCCTAATAACTTCAACCAGTGAAGGTGACTTCCTCAAACTTGTGGTTGTGTTCTGCAGAGGTCAGGCTCTTCAAATGGATTGTATATCGGTGCCCTAAAAGATACTTTGTGGCTTTTCAAGCCAGAGGATAACATTTCACTAGTTGGGTGTAAAATGGTAAAGTTCAGATAAAGTTCTGCTTAAATACTCAGATACTCAGAACAGCCTTTTTATTCCTCTTCGCTAGACCTGAAACACATATTAAGACTTCCTGATTCTCTGCCAGTTTTATAGTCAGAGAGCAAACACTGACAAGCAAAAATATTTAATTGATTATAGGCACTGACTTCCTGGATATGTTTCACAAGATTTATCTGGAAATTGGATGGCAGTTCAAGAATGATGTCATCAGTGTTTCATGTATCTGAGTCTACTGCACAGGGAGACATTAATATTCCATGTGCCAACACTTGCAAATGTTCAGTCATGCATCTCACTTCAACATGAAGCAACCAAGATCATCAGATGCAAGTGACTGTTCATCAGGACTGAAATATTCACACCTCACTAAGGAACCAAGAAGAGATGTGGTATTTGAGCAATGTATGAAGAAACTGCATATTATGGTAAATACTCACCAACCATTTGATCATTTCTTACTGTCTTTTGGCATGCAAGTTTGTGCATGGAACAAGAAATACTCACTATGGAATTGTATCTGGCTAGTTCTGTATTTATCACTCCTGAGCAATCTCATAAATTAAGCCTGACTGACATATGAGAGACATACCTCTGATAAGTCATTTTATTAAATCACAACTATTCCTTTAGCATTCCAGAAATTTATACAATCTATATTGCTTCCTTTTGGAAGTGAATTCCATTGATCAACATAAGCATGATGCAAATGCCCAGTGTATTTCTTTCTGCTGTACTAACAATTTTCTTAAATACTTTGCACAGAAGCACTACCCATGTTAGGATTATTGTTACCCTTATTTTTTAATACGCACTTCAAAATATTATTCCTGGCTTTGTTTTTGTTTTATATATTTGCAGATGGGGATACTGCAGTCAAAAGTCTGCTCTATATATGTCAGTGACATTCAGTTGAGCAACTGACACATATGAAAACCTAGTTCCATCCCACAGTGAACAGTTCACTGGGGTTATATATTCAAAAGAGATATTGAAGTGGGAACTGTAAACACAGGTGATTCAAAACATGAAGTGAGTAATATGAAGGTAGACTGAATAAGTTAAGATTCTTCCAAAGCCTTGGAAAACACTGAGAAGTCCAAAATCAAAGAAACCAAAGCTGACTACTTTTTTTATGAATTATATAACTATTCAATTCATTGCCTTAGGATACAGAGGGAGGCGGAAGAATAGTAGATTTACAAATGAGTAGATAGATTCATAGAGGCTATTAAAATCAGTAGAATATCCACAGTCTAGATGAAGGTGCCCCTGAACCCCTTACTCTTAACAGCTGATAAACATATCCAAAGTGTGATTCTTTGAACACACCATACTCAACCTCTTCTGTGAACTTGCATTAATAATCATGCATGGAAGAAGGGTACTAAATAGTAATGACCTATGGCCTGACTAACCATACTTCTTCTGTTTTTATAGATTAAAAAGTTCTGATTCAGATTGTATGTTTTAGATACGCAGAATTTGGGCTGAATGATCATTTTATCCAGATCATAATGATCATCCATGTTAAATATATTACCCACATTGTCTGACTCTTCTTGCTCAGTTATTGTTTAAATCACACAGAGAACAGAATACTCAAGGGAAGCACACAGGAAAATACAAAATAAAAATCTCAATAATGAGATTTAAAGCTTCTTCATATCATATGTAACCATCTCTGTCATCATCTGTCTCTGTCAGTGTAGGTTTGTTTAGAAATAAAGATCTACTTATTAAAGTACCATTAGAAATTTATTCTGGAAACATGCTGCACTTCCATCATCTTAATAAAAACATTATTTTACATATGCTTAAGAAATCTTAATACAGGACCTCATGTAAAACTCCATCACACCTCACTAAAAAGAAATAACCAAAAACCGTCAAATTGTAAAACAAATATTGTACTGTTTAGACCTGTTATTTATATTTTTATATACTCATATTTTATATAATCTAGATAATGTAACTGGAAATGATGCTTGCATTATTGAGATGACTCTCATTAGCTTTAATATTGTAATTGTGCCTAAATTATAAAATTATTATAATATATATTGTTAAGTAACGGCAAAAGTAAAAGATTCACTTGCAAGTGAAAACCAGCATTTGATACACTTTAAATAATGTTATAAAATACATTTTGTAATTTCTATCAACATGAAATCAAAAGTGAAATTTTCTCAAGGCTTCACGTGACAAAATAGAAGCAAAATTCAAACAAGAATTAGCATTCTGTGTGGAATATTTAAAACTATTTTAAAAGAACTGAATGAATTTATTTTATTCGATGTCACAATATTTTCTTTGCTTTTAAAACTCTATCTCATATTTCAACATTGTTTGCAGACCTGTTAAAGTTTTCTATCTTTGGGAAAAAGGACAGGGTGGGAAAGAAGGGCCTGCAGGTAAAGGAGAGAAAGGGGTTATCAATTCACTTCCTGATTCTTTGTAATTCTTTGGCTATCTCTGGGTGCCTTGATGGATGAAGAGCAAAGACTGGGATTAAGGGTGGGTCAGAGAAGTGCCTAGGGTAAAACAATGTTGTTTTCCAAAAGGGATCCTTAAATTTAAGAAATTGAATAGATGGATTTTCTGGCAAACTACTCTTCTCTCTTTGTTCTTGCATTCATATTTCTATTCAAGTAAATGATTCAGGAAACTCTGTATCATTTGAATCTTTGGTAACATACCTGGAAGTTTGCACGTGCTTGGTATGTCTACCCACTGTAGAGACTGAAAAGCTAAGCTGATTTTTATGCTGAATAAGCCACAGAGTTATCAAAATGATCAATGTTTTAACTCTGTTATCAAGAATATATGGATTTCCTTTGTGGAGAATGGTTGTTCTAAGTATTTTTAATCCTGTCTGGTAAATCATGTATAAATTGTTAACCTTCTGCAGAACATTTGAAAGCTTTGATGACATCTACTGTACTGATGATTGCATCTTATAAGGTGCAAATTCAGGGTGACAGTTACTTCAAAATTTAGAGAAATATCAATTTCATCACAAAGCATTATAAAATGTTTGATTGATTACAGCTAAAACCATTGTTTTTTAAAGCCCAAACTAAATCTGCTAGATGGCAGATAGCATTTAAAATATGTAGTAAGAATAAAGAGTCCATGGATTTAAAATGTATTATTCTCCCAGTTTATTAAAATATAGTCACTGTGGGGCATTTTCTAGTACTTGTTTATACAGTGATGGCAGAAAATGGGACAGTATAGAGATTTCTTTAAAGATACCTTTTCATACTTGTCAGTCATTTTGGTATAAATGTAGAACTTCCTTGTAAATTTCTTTTGTGTTTTACATAAGAGTACAAAAAGTTAAAGCAAGGAAGCTTTCCAACATCACTATACCATCAAATGCTGGATATAGTGCTTGATTGTTCCTAAAAACTTAAAAAACTCTTCTATCTGGAGAAATGGAAAGAAAATATACACTAACAAGAGTTCTCCAAACATACAAAAAAAACAACCAACAATGACAAAATAAATCCAAGCCACCACCACCAAAAATCCACACACAAAAAAGACCCCAGAAACACTTGTTCAAAATATTTTATAACATACCAGTAATTTTTAATCACTATACTTTTTCATATTTTAGTATTAGACCTATTAAATGTTATTCAACAAACAGCAATTCTAAAAAATCTTATATCAATATGTTTTACATTTCTATCAGTCATTTTGAGGAACATTCCCTGTGGAACTATTAAAGCTGACATCTACTAAATTATTATAATAAAAAAAAAATAGGTTTGACTACCTTTTTCGTTAGATGACACATGTACAAAAAAACATTATCTTTTTACTTCCAATGTATAAATTGCCTCTTAACCTCCACATAAGACTGAGATATGTAAGGATTAGTAGTTCCTTTGTGTGGCAGCAATTTAATCTAACTTCAGATGATAAATATTTGACAAAGTCTAAGGTCCTTAATTATGTTCTCATTATGGACATTGAAGAGACAAATCTCAAATGCATGTTTCAGCCCATGTAAGCTAACTGGCATAAGATTTCAGATGGCTGAGATGAGATGAGATACACTTTTCTTACACTTACCAGTCTCACAACAAAATTTTAAAAACCCTGAAGGAGTTATCATTCAAAATCAACTTAATATTTTCTGAAATAATTAGTTGATTGCTGTCAAATAGTAATATTGTTTAGTGTTAGAATGGGATAATTTGTCTGGTAGCAAGGCAGAAGTCCTCATTACCAGAAAATACATTTGCGTGAAAGTACAATACCCACATTTTTTTCCCAAATCTCAAAAAATTACATATAAGAATCTATGACTGATCTGCACCCAGCAGATCAGACTTTGATCAATAGTAGAAATATGGCACAACTGGGAAGAAGTGGACTCTACATTTGGTGTTTCTGAAAGCCATGAAGTCTTTTAAAACTTACTGCTTTAACTGAACTATAAGTTTCAAAAAAAACCCAAGCAACCAGCTCCCCTTCACAACTCCCCCGAAATCCCCGTCCCCTCCCCCAGGAAAAAAAAAAAAAAAAAGGGGATGGAAAAAAGTGAACAGAGCATCCTGGAAGTACAGTATCTGTAGGAAATAAACAGAGTTCATGACTGCCCAGGTATCTTGATAACCTCATTTTACTCGGCAATTACTTTCTAAGTGAAAAAATTGCTTCTTGATGTTCTTAGAATATGCTGTGATGCTAATATGTTGATATCAGGGAAATCCATAGGTACATTTAGAGTCTTGGAGCAATTACTTCAGAGACTTTCAAATGTAGTTCTAGGCTACAGCAAAGTGCTCAGAACTTCAGATAGTTATGGGACACTATCTAGTGTGGAAGACTATGAGAATCATAGTTTGTGTCAGTAGAACAGTCTGAGGAATATCCAATAATGGAAAGACCCCAAAAAAACCCGTCATGGAATGATATGCTGAATCATCTAACTCTTGAGATTGATATTAACAGTAAGGATCTACATAATATAATGTTCCATAAATTTAAGTTTTGTTAAATTTGAATTACTAAATTTATATTATCTTCATTACTTACATCGATTCTGTTATGAAAATTTAACCTGTCCTGTCCTATCCTCTCTGTATTTTAGTACTTCTTTATCCAAAACATAGTTATGAGTCTAAATATGAACTTAACTAATACTATTCTGAGAAATATCTTTGCTAGTTTAAACAAGCTTGTATATTTGCTAGATCAATTCCCTCTTCCCTTCCATTGGCAAATTTGACATTAATGTCATGTGCAGAATTCAGTGACAGCCACTATCCATTTGCAATAGATGTTGCAAGAGAAGCAGCTTAGAAGACTTAATAAAGACTTTGTAATAAATTGTAAATACCTATCTGTCCTCATTCTGACAATTGCATCACTGAAGTAGTTGAATAAGATGAACAATGCTACATATGTGTATATACGTATTTGTATATGGAGATCTATGCATAAGAAAAACATAATTTCAATGTTCCTGTTGTAGCTGTGGTAAAGAGACATTGAAAGATTCACCAATTGACAAAGATGTAAGTTGCAATCCATTTCTGATATCTGCTTCTTATTACCACCCACATCTTCCTATAGTTTTATCTTTGTATGTATTTATAATATCAAGAACATCTGCTTTCTCTATTTAAAGTAACACCAAAAATTACTCTTAATTTTCTTTTATTGCAGATTTGGCTCAGGGCTATCATGACCAGTTTAGCATTTTCAGACGTATTGATCTAATGCATTGTTATGGGATTACCTATTCAACTCAATAATAATTGCATTTCATTTAAAAGGGCACTTCATCAGTGTGACTGTTAATCTAAGGTCAACAATAGATTAATTCAGAATCTTCTTTGAAGAAGCCAAAAGGTTAGACAGACATTTGCTGTTTATCCTGTGCTACCTGTAAAATGAAAATTTATCTATTCTTTTTCAGATTTGGAAAGTACATTTTGATTTGTGGCATGAAAGATAATGGTAAGCATATGATAAAGACCAAAGGTATTGCAGATCATTAGAATAGTAGCACACATGTTGTCAATTTGACATTTTACTAATGTGAACTAACTTGGACAGTCAGGTACCCTTGCTTTTTGAGTGCATGACAGAATTTTATTTTTTTTTTTGTATGCTCTTTTTTTTTCTCATGCTATCAAAGGTTTTGTTATACTGACTTGAATTGTCAGCTGAATTATTCCTTTGAGTAAAATAAGAGTGATTAAAATACCATTTATAATGTATTTGAAATGTGCATCTCTAGATTTAGCAACATGGCATCTATATTGAAAAAAAAAAAGAAATACATCTTATGAAGACATACAATTTCAGTGACTTTTACCAAAGTAAAGCTCATGCTGATTGCAGTTTTGTATTAGTGTTGTATTATTCAGATACCTGGTTAATCTAACAGTTAATCTAACACAGTCAATTAGGCCTAAAAAATCATATTTCTTTCCTGACAGATAATGCTGATTTTACATTTTACCTCACAAAGAAAGGAAGTTAATTTACTTTTCTGCTTTTGCAGCATGTACAACTAGGAAATGAAAAGTTCCTCAGGACCATACCAAGGTTTAAACTTCTAAAAGTTTCTTTAAACTCATCTAATTTTTCTTCATTTTAAACCAATCTGTCAGTGCTTCAATATAATGAGTATTACTTTGTGGAAAGCCTGCAAAAATAATCTCACAGGGAATTATCTTCACAATAGCTTATTAAGTTCCTAAGAAGAACACTCCTCTGATTTTCAGTATTCAGCTGTTTGCTTTCAAAGCTGAGCAACTAAAGTATGTATAAATGAAACCGAATTAACTGATTTTTTTTCTACAGCATCAAGTATATTTTTTAAAATGAATGTGAAAACACCAGAAGTGGCATCTAAGTTTATTATTTGTACCATAGTTTCTTAAAGTATTTGCTCTACAAGAATGTCCGTGTTGGAAAAAGATCCAACAAATATATGCTGGTATGTCTTTATTGTAAGCAGTTGTGGAGAATCTCCTGGTCCTACTAGTGATATTTCTACAATGGATAATATAAGTTAGGATTTTATTCTTTTAATGTCAAGTGTCATAAGTAACACATCCACTATTTTTAGAAAGATATCGGATACTATATAAACAGCCGAGTAGCAGAGGTTTTCTAATGGTAAAATTGTTTTCTAATGTGTTGTCCTGCCATTAGAACTAGTTTGCCTTAACAAATATAAATACAGCTTGAAAGGTCAATGGTTTGAGTTGTGAGTCTGGAGGTTTGTTTCATCATAAGTCTTAATAAATGATATGGCTTATTATATTGTATGTCAAAGTACATTGACTTCAATACTTCATACTTCAATAATACATACTTCAATAACTATTTCAGTTATAGACAACATATGGGATTGATGGTACTTGATTGACAGAATACTTGCAGGTCCAGACAGTCTTTTTTTTTTTCTTCCCCCCTTTCTCCTCTTTGTGTTTTTCTTTACTTTGAAAATAATTTAAAAAAAAAAAAAAAGTTTTGTTATATGTGAAAGCACTGATATTCCACTTATTATGCATTAGTGTGAATATGTTTCTACCTAACAATAATCAAGTTCACATTCTATGTCCTGAACATAATTTCCTTTATAAGATGGAACTTACAAATCTGGAGTCAGTGAATGCATTAGAAAAATGTGAGATGAAAACATTTATGTGCAGCTCTTGTTATTTTTTTTTTCTTTTTTCCTAAGATAAAACATGAAGACACCTAACCAAAAGTCTCACATTTATATGCATTTCAAGTGTCACCTAATGTATGAATTCTGATGATCAGTTTGAAGTGAACAAAAAGTCAGTGCACTGTTGGGTAGAAAGATAAACCTTCAAATAGTTCATGTAAATAAGTTAAGCAATTTTCTTTAATCTGAGGCCAAAAAGCCTCCTTTCTTCACTTCTCATTGGCATTATCTGGAACATGTGAACCATTTTTTGGAATGCATGTCATCCTGAAATGTATAACATTTTTTCTAAAAGCATGTGTATAGTCCCTGACAGGACTATATTTATTCCCTTAGTATTAGGTGTTTAATTTATAGTACTTTACCACTATATTTTGTGTGTCTCATAGGACTCTTTACACACCTGTGTGCACCAAATATATTCTTTTATCAGGTGATTGGAACTGTGGGGACAAATTCCTTTAACTTTTTGTATAGTTATGTAAAACACAAATGAAATTTCCAAGGAACTTTCAGAGGATATTCAAGATAAAGGGTAACTAAGCTGAAACAAAATTTAGACTAAATATTCATGTGTGTATCTGTTTTTCAAAACACTTCTCATTTAGCTCCTCTTTCAGAGGCATCATTATGCTCCTTTCCTTTTAATGGTTATTATATCTCTTCCGTCTCCTCACCATTCTTCATCTAAGATACAATTTTTTTTTTTTTTTCATTTGCTCATCATATAAACTTCTTGTTGGTGTTGGTTTTTTTTTCGGGGTGTGGCAAAAGTATTTTCTGCTGCTGGCTCTTTTCTTTGCATGGGCAATCAACTTCCTCACCTCAGGATGCTTCCACTGTGAGCTGCTCTAAAAGCTGGCATGCTGACACCTGGGAGAAAATGGGAAGCAGGAAAGTAAGCAAATGGTCTAGAAGCTTAAAAAAGTAACTTAATCTTATTTCTGGCAGCAGGGCAGTAGAGATTTGGCAGCTTTCCCCATGTCCAGTTGCTGTATTTATTCTCATTATGTGGAAGTTAAAGGCTTTCTCATGCCACAGGCTGATAAAAGACAAGGTGCATTAGTGGCAACCAGTTACTCATACTTCATGTGTCAGTAGATCAATTAACAGAAATTATACCTATTGCTGATTGATTATAAGACCACAGAAGACTGATTGGTGTTTATACTTGAATTTGCTGACCCCTCTAGTCAATGATCAGGAGAGTCTTTAAGGTAACGTTTCAGTAGGTACAAAGAGCATTACAGGCAGCCTGGAACTAAAGCTGAAGGGATCATTTAATTGATTGCCTGTGTCTTCCGTTTTTCAGGGATATGTGTTCTATGTCAAAGTACTTGCTCTTTCAATATGTATTATCCCTGTAAATCTTTCTGGTATTTTCTTTCATCCTTTCTGCTGATTACTGCTATGTGTTTACTGATATATCTGTTCTATAATTCATCCAAGAATACAGGAAAATAAGAATACTGAAACACAGACTACAGAGCATGCCTTCAACTGTAAAGAAGACAAAGCATAAATAAACTGTTGGAATGCAAGATTATATAACAAAAAAATAAGAGTTGCTGGGTTTCCATGGGAAGAAAACCATGCTTGGTACTGAAAAGTAGTATAAAAAAAGTGATTTAGAAACTGTGACTTGCTTGAAGTCAGAGGCCACTATTTTAAATGCTTTGATGAACTGGATGGAGAAAGGTATGAGCATGTATATTTCAGTATGTCCCATTTGACAGATTTTGTAGGTTCCTTAACTGGTACTCTCTTTTGTGGCGTGTGACCTGAATCAGCTCTTGCAAGTCCAAATATGAGGAGGATGAAGTAATGCACTTACTCTGCATATCCTTATGCACAAATTAACTAGAGATGAAGAATAAGGCAGCAAGAGTCCTACCTCACACATTTGTTTCTTTCTTTTTCCTCCTGTTGAGAACAGTTATTACTTACACAGTCAGTGAATCATATATTGTATGTTTATTCTTGCCTTTAAATAAATTTGGAAAAAGTAATCAGTGTAGGAGCTTACACCTCACCCCCTGGCTTTTGAATAGGGGAATTGTGTGAGATTTCTTGGGGACTAGTTCTTCAACTCCTTCTATGCAGCAGCTTAAACTTTCCTTTGACCAGATTTTATCCTACAACATCATGTGATATGTTTGTAACTTTTATCTACATGGACATGTTAATCTGAACTGTACTAACAAAAGAAAACATACGTGGCTTCTAAAAATGTATGTGTAATTTATTAATTTGCCAGTTTCCCTCAAAAACATTTGGGGAAAAGCAGTGGTAAAACAGGGTGGACAGGTCATTTGCAGAGGTATTCTAGGAGTTATGGTGAGACTTTTATGAAATCTGAGGCAGTTTACATATCTAGAAATAGTTTTGTATATAATCAACCCCATGGACGATCTAAACCCTTCCACTCCCTTGTGCAGAAGAACATGTCTGAGAAATCAGAAGCTATCATAAATATTAATTCAGGCTGGAAACTAAGGTTGAGTCATATAGTTTTTAATGTGTGAAAATTTTTAACTTCAGTGGTAATTTTGCCTGAAGTAGAAAGGGTGTACTTCATATAACTAAGCAATTGGTAGGCTATTTTGTGTTTGACTACATTATGTGAAATTTATTGTTTTCATTAGTATTAACTCTTGCTGAGAGTGCTGTGTGTTTATCGTCCACCATGCTACTATATGTAAGAAAAAATAAAACAGCATGTTCATTTAAGCTTCATAATTACATTCAGAACATGCAGTTGAAAGAATATGGGAGGAAAATACATTAGTTTTTGGTAGAGACTTTGGTGGAGAAAGAAATGTAAGGAAGAAATAATGTAAGGAAGAAGGGAAAAAAGAAAGGGAAGAAGGAAAGGCAATTGTATTTTTCCAAATTATCACTAAAACACAACATGGAATCATCAGGCAGCACAGAAGAAAGAAGGAAGTCATCAGGGTGTCAGTAAATCAGCCACTACCATCTTGCCCACAGCAAACAACAAAAAAAGAACCAGGGAGAATCTCCACCCTTTACTGGATATAAGGGGGAACATTGTTACCAAGGATGAGGAGAAGGCTGAGGTACTTAATGCCTTCTTTGCCTCAGTCTTTAATAGTCAGACCAGTTATCCTCATGGTATTCACTTCCCTGAGCTGAAAGATAGGGATGGAGATCAGAATAATCCCCTCACAGTCCAGGAAATAGTAGTGAAAGACCCGCTAAGTCAACTGGACACCCATAAGTCTATAAGGCCAGATGGGATCCACCCAAAGGTGCTGAGGATAGCTGGCAGGGGAACTTGACATCATTTATCATCAACCCTGGTCAACTGGGGAAGTCCCAGATGACTGGAGACTTGCCAATGTGACACCCATCTACAAGAAGGGGAGGTAGGAAGATCTGGGGAACTACATGTCTGTCAGCCTGACCTCGGTTCTGGGGAAGATTATGGAACAGTTCACCTTAGGGGTGATCATGTGGAAAGTGCAGGACAACAGGGGGACTGTTCGCAATAACTTTGCAGATGATATGAAATTAAGAGGGAGTGTCAATCTGCTTGAGGGTAGGAAGGCTCCATAGTCCCTCTGCAGACAGGCTGGAGTCTGTCCAAATTTGGATTTGGAAAGCCTGTGACAGAAAGGGTACCAGTTGCTTTGCTTTTCCCTTTTTTCACATGGCTGAATGGAAGTCTGCCTGAGAAATTACAATGTGAATAAAGTGGTTTCTAGGCTTCCAGCCACATCAACCTCAAGATCTGACCTCCTCATCTTGACATAGCAGGTGACTGACATAAGCAAACACTGGTACACTAAAACCGTAATATTAAAGGCATTGCCAGGCAACACAGCCTTGTCTATAGACACAATGTTACAAAAATGTTACATCTGCATTTGAAATGAGTCCTTTGTCCATTGTTTAGTTCAAACATGGCTGGAAAGGCTCCAGATGATTACAGCCAGCATTGTTTCTGTTAACATGATGGTGTGCATTGAGCCATGACTTACAGTCTTTCTGTCAACAGATAGTAAGAAGGTGGTGGCTTAACTTGTTCTGACTGAAATAAAAAGAGATTCCCCAGGCTGCAAAACTGACTACAAGCAAAATATCCTATACCAAAGAAACTTAAGTATGTATACAACAAAAACTGGGTGCCTTCCCATCTACTGGCATCCCTCTGTCTTCCTTTTTATAAGATGATTTTTATTGTGTCACTAATAAATGCCTTTTTTTTGTTGTTTTGACAAACCATGACATTTATGATATGGTATGGTTAAAAATACTAACACTAATCTGCTTTCAAAGCAAAAGTTTCATTTTATAAAGGCTATCAGAGTTCATATATTCAGGGATGATTCTGAACAAAAACAATTTCTGAAAAATAACCCTTAACTAAGACCCATGTCAAAATAATTTTATTGCAGAAGTATTTTACAGAGATATATTCCAGGGCAATAAAAATGCTTTACTTCAGTTTTAGCCTTTTGATTTATTATTACAGTGAAATATAATAATAAAAGACATTTTTAACAATCAGGGGAAAAGGTTTTAAATCCAGAAAGGTTCAAATATTTTTTTGGTAGGTACACTGAACCAACAAAAAATTCCTGAATGCAGTTCCTTATACTAATGTGATATAGCTTTGTCAACTATAGGTCAAAGTCCTGAACAAATTAATCAGTTTCTGACAGCTGACAGTAGAAATAGTTCTCCAACTATCTCAGAACATTTCTCTGAATTAACAGCATAAAATTTTTGAAAATAATCTGGATTTAGAAAACCATGTGCAGCATTATGATAGGTAACAGTCATATATATTTAAGAAAATTTTCTGTATCAACAATTGATATAGTATTAAATTCTGTTCACTGAACTGAGAGCTCTTACTCTGATGAAGGAGAACTGTGCCATTTTAATTATTGTGTGGTGATGGCAGCCTAGCTCAGGAAAAAAAAAAAAAAGAAATGTTGATTATTCAACTCTTAGTCATGACTCTGAAAAGATACCCCTTTAGTTTTGGAAGTGTCTCAAGGTATATGTGAGATCAAAATATCTGCTGAACTCCTTAGCCCTAAAAGGCATGTTTTGAAGGACATGGAAGAGAGACATTTCAAAGGAAAGACTGATCTTGTCTTCTTTCCTAAAACAATTATATATATAAAATAATGATAGAGGTCTGTAGACTTATCTCTTAAAGTGTATTTGTATTGGCTGTTCATTTTTTCTATAAGAATTACTTTTGTTTAGAGACCTACAAGAGGGACTTTGCTTTATAATTTTGCTCTACCTAAACAAGGTGAAGTCTTTTTTCAGGCTACCAGTCTCAACTCCCATTACTACACTTCTTCCATATATTTTGTAGTATTTATTCAATCACCATAGCTACACGCATTAAACATTTCTCACCTGCAAGTGACAAAAAGCCAACTTTCTAATTTTTTGGCATCTGTATCTTCAGGAAAATCCTAGGCCAAAATCTGCTATGGACCCCAATCTCTACATTGTTTGAGACCATATGTTTATGCCACTAGCTAAATCCTGATTTAAGATTTTTGAAGTTTTTTGATAGAACAAACTACAAGTTAAAAACTTAAATGAACATACATATGTGTGTGTATACATACATATAAAAACAAATAATTTCATACAATGTTGAGACATTTCACTTTTTAATACTGCTGAATATTGTGAAATTTGCAGCTGAAGTCCTCAGTGACTAGCTAGCCAAGACATTTATTATCTCACTTGAGATGTTCAGGGCAATACTATATAAATAATGATAGCTGTCATTGTAGGATTTCCTTGTAGCTAATGAACCACAGATTGAGGTTTAACCATCTTTTTAGTAATTGCTTACACATGAAGACCAAGTTCAGCAGAGAGATTTTACTGAAGTATATTTCATGAGACTATGTATGCTAAACAATTTATCTGTTGTACTATGATGTATTTTCTTTCTGTTTTGTTAGTTATTGTATACCTACTGTCCCTATTTTTTCCATACATTATAATAAACATTTTGAACATATCAACAGAAGAAGAGTAACTCAACAAAGAGTGTTAGACAAGTTTACAAAAAAACCTCAAAACCACCAGTTTTTGTAACCAGTTTCAGTAACTTCAGAACTGTTTTACCAAACTAGAAATTTTGGAACATCTGGGAATTATATTTGCTTCTTGTTGATCTGCAAGATTGATCTGTTCTTGTTTTGGTTTGTTTAAAGGAATAGTTTTCCCAAACAACCCACTGCTCAGAACTCTACTAGACCAATATTTTAGATTAGAGAATAACGAACACTAAAAAAGAGCTTGCTAGAAATGTGGCTTGGTTTTAAGGCATCTGTTTTACTAACTGTATAACAGGATGAGGTAAAAATGGACAAAAAAAATTTAATTCCCATCAGACTAGATTTCACAGAGTCAGGTCTGGTATATTTACTATGTCTGACCACTTGGATGACCTTCTCCAAGTAGTTTTTAACTGTCCGTAAAATACATTGCATAGGGAAAGACAGAAACAAAAATCTCTAGGGGCTCAATCAAACCTGCTAACAGTAACTAGTATTTTTCCTGAAGTGAAAAGATTTTCTCACTGCAAATAAGAGAGATTCTCTTGTTAGATAAGGGACTTGTAAATTCTGGGAAACACACTAACAGTGAATAAAGCTACTCTTTATAAGAGTATTTTCCAGTTAATACTTTGCAATCTTAGACTATTTTGGAAGGTACCCGAGAGCACCTCAATGAAAAAAATACCTCTGCAAAAGTGTGAAAGGTGTAAAACAGTATGCAGACTTTTAGTGGTCAATGCATTAATTTAAATGAACCACCGAGACCAGACTCAGTACTAAATATTTTTTAAATGGAAATGACTAGAAACTGTGAGTGACTGGAAAATGTGTCTAATACTATGGCTTTGCTATTATTTGAAAACAATCTCTAGCATTTAGAGGTCTAGGTCCTGTTACTGGTCATTCTTAATGTGCTTTACATGACAGAAGAGAGCAGTTCTGAGGTGTGACTAACAGACTTTGTGTTGGGTGGGGAAAGTCAAATTGTATCTTACTTTACAAGTAACTTAGAAAAAAACTCATGGCCAAGGCTTGGAAGAAGATACACATCTTCTACTGTTTCCACTAGTGAACAATACACACTGTGTCAGTTGCTACTTCCATAAGATGACATTAAGCTACCTAATTCATCAAGAAAAAATTATAGCTGTTCCATGGAGGATCAAAATTTAAGTCCAACCAGTGTATAGTTTATTTCTTTTGGCCCCTACTTCTTTCTATATTTGTCTTCTTTGGTAGCTGCTGCTTCTCTGAATTATTTCAGATCACTGTTGCTTTGCAAAATAAATATAATTGGGGAAAGTTCACTCCTGCCCTAGAGAATAAATACGCTCACAGCAGATATAGGAACTGTGCCTTCCAAATGTATTTTCTTTCTTGCTTTTGTCTTGGGAGCAACATATAATGTAAGGGAAAAAAAAAAAAAAAAAAAAAGCCTAACCTTTTTAGTTAGTAGCTAAAAATCAAGAAATGAAAATAACACAAACATCATGGGGTGTTCTAATCTCATTCTTTCTTTTTTTTTTTTTTTTCCTTGAAAACAGTCTGGTGATTACCTTTCTCAATTTCTTTCAGTTTCAGTTGAGCAAAATCAGCTGGCTTATCTTGGCAAAAATCCCACGAAGAGGTTAATTGCTTCAGTTACTGGTGGATGCCCAGATGAAAAGATTTAGATCAGTGGCTTGGCAGAAGGGGACTGGTGAAAACAACTTTGAAAGTGTTTGAAAACTCTGGAAGAAATGGGAAAAATTCTCAGCTTTCCATGCTGTGTGTTTGAAAACAAGAACACTGATCTGAAGAGTTAGATTGAACACTTGGCCTTTCATGAAAATCAGTATAGTCTCCTTCTGTTTAGCAATGTGAGGGCAGAAACCCTTCAGATTCTCATATATTGTGTTAGGGTCGTTTCAGCTGATATCAGGTTATGTTGTTTATAAATAATCAATACTAGATTTTTCTATTCAGAAGTTAAAATGTCCAGACCTTTGTGTGAGAGTTCCCTACTCCTTGCAGAAAGCAACATTATAAGCAGTATGAGTAAGAATAACCTTTTCAGCAAATTTTATTTTTATAGTGTTTTGTATTTTTGAGCATATCTCTAAAAATAAATTATTGTGCCCTTCCCCTTTTGTTACATTTCTTGTACATGGAAAAAAAAATCCAAACCTAGAAATACTAGTTTAATTTTTGTCTTCTATGGTTTGGCTTTGTTTGCAAAACCATTTATTTGGATGAAACTAAATTTTATTTTGCATTTAGAAGGATTTAGACTTCATAAGCTAGTGAGTTTTATGTGTGTTATTTCAAAAGTTTCCTTCCCCATCATTTAAAGACACACCCCAGTGGAAATCCCTCCTATGATATCAGCTTCCCTTACTGCACTGATGCACTTTATTATCTGTTTATTTTACATCATTTTGCTAAGGAACAAATTTTGCCCTTGGATGCATGAATGTGGCTTCCATTAGCATAATGAAAGTTGCATGTGTGCATCCAAGGGTCAAATCTTTCCTTAAAAGTGACATTTATCTTCAGATTAGCTACTCTAACAGCCCTGGCTAGGGCTTCAACTACATGAATCAATTTTATTAAGAAAAGATGAACTGTACTGGAATTCTTTTTAAATTCTACTTGTTAACACATGCAAAATGAGATTTAGATAGCAGAAGTCTAACTCTATACACATTTTCACTGATGTAAATATGATGTGAGTCCAGTGATACTTTCTTTCATTTTGGCTCCAGTGACATGTAGGTTGACAGTCCTAGAAAACAACAGAACTTCTTTGTGACTTCGCAACATCCCTTTGAAGTTAATAGGAATCCATGTGCATAAACTTCCTTTTACAAGATTAGAGCCTCAACAGTCAAGGAATTTGGCTGAGTGCCAGGGACAGTATGAGGAAAAGGAGACTTTAAATTTGTATCTAGACAATTCAGTAACCTTTATATTTCTTGGAGAAAACCTAGAATTATGCATTTGTGAGGTATGAAGTGTGACTACTTGGTGGTTTTGGGATACAAGAATGTATTTTTAAAAATACAATGCATATATTTACAAAAGTAAATTCTGGCTATTGAATTAGCTAACATCACTGAATTCTACAAGAATAATAACTGCTTGAGGAATGGAGCCTATTTTCCAAACTGTGTGCAAGATCTGCTGTTATCAATAATGGTCAGAACAGTTAATTCTGGGCTTACTATGATAAAATAAAAATGACCTCCAAATTGTCAGAGTAACCAGATGGTTCATATTTAGAAAATTCTTTCATAAGCACTACTGTGTCTTTTAAATGAAGCTACTTCTTAAAGTCTTCTATTATGCAGATATCTTACGTTATTTTTCACTCTTTCCTGGAATAGTAATGCAATATTATGTACAAACAGAGATAAATTACAAGGAATTTAGGAGTGGTTCACTTTTTATAGGAATCTTACTCAGAAAGTTAAATAAGTTGCCTTATGTTTCTGTCCTTCAACATGTAATTTAATCCTAGCTTGTTCAAAACAACTTGTACTCTCATGCTTACTTTTTCCTCCATAAAAAATGACACTGACAGATAAATTTTAAAGCTTGAATATTATTCCCCCTGTTGGTATAATTTCACTTAATTTCCTAGTGTTTTAGTGGGTTCAATATTTTACAGATATTGAACTCCAGTGGTCAAAACTCAAGATTACTTTCTGCTGGGTACTCAAGAAAGAAAAGCAGTTTCAGTCTTCCATCACGGAAACTAAGCTGCTGTTGAAGATATGCAAATAGGAACACTGGATATATTAATGACAGAATCATAGTTTAAAGATGGAAAAAAATGACTGTCTTATCTTACAAATTTTATCATTATTATGTCCTTGGCATTCTTTAAAATGATGAACCATAAATGAAACACTTGTACATTTCAATAAAGTATACATATCTTGTATTTCATATTACATATTATATATATAAGAAAGTCTTTATTCCTTCATTGTACATATGCTAGGTTGAACAAAAAAAATTTGAAATCTTTATACTAAAAGCCCAATTTTAATCACATAGTTTTACTGGCTATGAACATGTTTGCATGAGATTTTGATAACTCATTCACAGTAATTAAACTGCCATTAAAAAGAGTGTAAAATAAACGTCAAAACACATCTCTATGGAGTACTCACTGGTATACTGAATTTCAAGGTATCCTACTAAAAAATAAAATTAAACATTATCATCTCCAATTCTTTCTATTAACAAAGAAGGATTAGTATATTATATATTTTTAAAATTCAATTAGACAAGAAAATGCATTTGCTGTTTTTAGAACACTGGGAAAGCTTTGTGTATCACACAACCATTTGGGAAACTACAATTTTAAGAACTTTATGCAAAAGAAAAGAAAGAAGGTTTTGCTAACCATGCATATTATTTCCATTATCTGCCAACCTATCAAGAGATTTAAAGCAGTTCTTGATCAGATAATATTTACAGAGATCTTAAAACCTTTGAATTGATTTGTATCTCGCTATTAATTTTCTATTTGAGAACTTAAGAATTTAGGAATTTAAAATGGAAAACATATAACTCACATATGAAACTCTTACACTTATTATTCAATGATGTCTTTTAGGGGCTAATTCTTATGGGTATTTAATATATGCAATATATCTAATGTAAGTATCTTTCTATAGAACGCTGACAAGACTGTAATAATTTCATGGTGGCTAAAAACCATCATCTGGGATGAAATAAAAGTAGGTAGTTTTATAATTAGTCTCAAAGGATTAAAAGAATATGTGGTAATTCTCAAATGACAAGGGACAGCCTTACTGAGAGTGCTCTTAGATGTGGAATTTACTTAAGAATATTAAACTGGACATATGGACTTGGAGCAGGGAGTGTAACTAGCTCTAAGCTAGTTATACATAACTAAATATGAGCATATACCTCTGGATGAGTAAGAACAGGACAGATATATTACTTGCCCTGAGTATTCTCCCTGTGTCTGTTTCCAAAACTAGATGTTTTCACTTCACAGTCAACAGTGGATTCCCTTTGTCCAGTCTTCCCTTGGATTGGTGTATTTCACAGCACCTTTTGGTGACAAGGGCCTTGTAACATATCGCCTGCTAGCATTTCCACTTCCACATTGTCTCCTAGCTGTTGTAGAAAATCCTGTAAAGCTAGAGAAAACATACCAACTCTGCTGGTCATGTTATTCTTAACTTGTTCAAAGGATAACATTGTCAATGTTTCTCATCAGTTTTTGATCTTCGGTATCAAGAGAATTTATCAAGTCAGTTATGGCCCACACAGAACAGACATGCAAGAAACAAGTGTAGGAACACTGGCTTATGAAAAACTACGTTAGTGTTCTTCTGTAAGCAGTGATCCATCAGTGAACTCTAAGCCTCGGGATTAATCATACCGCAGGCATGTCTGTGGCTATTAGGTTATATGCCTCATCCACAAAGAAATTACTCCCAAAACAGATGAGATAACCCAATAGAGGCAGTGTTTGTTGCCAAAGGTAGTAACATCAGTGCAACATGTCAGAAACAAAATTCTGAATTAAAAATCTTCAGAATACAGTCAAGCAACTTAATAACAACAAATTCATCCTTTTGCAGAAAGATTCAACTCCATAGAATTCATGCTAACAGAAAATCAGCGTCAACAAAGACGTTTCTAAAAAAATAGTTGTTAAGCAGAAATGAAGTTTTCAGAAATTAACATTTTCTAAAGAGAAGAGGGGAAAGCTCTGATGCTGTATTGGTGGGGTTTTTTGCCCCTTTTGCTTTTAGTTCTAAATTGAGTGGACCTGAAATCAAAATATATTTGAGAGTTCTACAGTCTCATTAACACTGGTTCAAAAATGTCTATTTACAACATAGTAATCATAGACCAAACTAATTTTCTTCTGAAAAATAGGCCCCTTGGTTAGATTATATGTTTCATAATGCAGCAGTCCCTTTTTCTGACAAAATGGCTTGTGGTATTTTGAAAATCACACAGCTCTATGTATAGAAGGGAAATATCATCCAGCCAAAAAATTCAATTTTATAATTGATAACAGTTCATAATAAAACCTGCAGTTCCTATGCAGAAATCTAGCCTAAGAGAAAGAATAAGTTTAAGGACAGACTGCCTTAAAATAAAATAATTTGCCCAGTGGCTATGTAATAAATTTACTATATTATGTTATCTGAATAATTTTAACTGGAAATTAAAATAAATGAAAAAAAAATCCTGTAGTATAAAGTTTTGCTCCATTTCAGAACTGGTTCAGTGCATGTTGATGTACTCAATGTGCCACAGATTTGTAAATTCACACTTTTCATCTATGTCTGACAACTGAGAAGAAAATGGGAAAAAAAAAACCAAACCAGTCATGTGACAGCTGTTATATTTGAGGGAAGACAATACTTGTCACATGATGGGGTCTTAGTGAATTGGAAATTGTAACAGCTAAATGTTAATGTCTGCATAGTTTTATCTGTGCTTGAGACAGATACTTAAGCTCTCACTGTTCACTGAAGATCTTATCAATGTGATCAATATAACCTACTGAACCATTCAGCTGACCAGTCAGTAGATAAATACTTCAGAATAAACCAAATTGCTTTGTATAATCTACTAACTGTATTTACTATGGGCTTGAATTCATTGTAAAAATGTAGTGCAATACGAGACACCCTAAAGTATGTGAGAAATCTGCAAATGGATGTCAGGTACAGCAGATAATCCCTGGAAGACTTAGAGTGACATTTGGAAGCCAGGCAAGTTACCCTGGGACATCTTAAAAGATGTTGGACACCTGCATATGGAAAGCTCATGTTATTTAAGATGTTCATAGGCTCTGTGAAGCCTGAGAGAACCTATGACAGATTAGACCTGACAGAGGACACACAAGAGACTAGCATTGGCTGGAGCAACAGAAGAAAAGGTGACCTTTTTAGGCATCTCAGGTGGTCCTAGACCCTGAATGGTAGCAGCTGAATCACACTATTTATCTCAGGGTGACTCTTAAACCTACTGACTTCCATTGTGTAAATTCATGGGCAACATGTGCAACAACAGATAGCAAAAGAATAGACAGGAATGTGCCCTCTAAGCAAAAAAGCAGCCAGACTCCTATGCTACAGGGGGTGTGGAACGCTCCCCTACACTAGCCTGCACTAGTGCTACCATCAAAGACAGAGCACTGGAGTAGGTGGGTCATTGGTCTAAACCTGTAGAAAATTTTTTTTGTCAGTGGGGCCATTCTGCAGTTAGCTGAGTTAACTAAATCTTTCTTGACTATATGATGTGTAGTTCACATATGTACAAATGTTTATAGATTTTTTAATCTGAAAGTGAATGCCACAGTCCACATCAATCACTGGCTTTTAAGAATAGAAATGGAACTGTTACTCTTACCTGATAGTTTTCCTAGATGGGTATTATCCATTTGCAGAAAAAAAAGATTTCATTAGAGACATGCATTGGGCAGTCACTAGAAGCAGCCTTCCTATGGGACAGACTCTAGCTGTCAAGTAATACATAAGGTCATTCAGCTGAGGCAGACAACATCCCTTGAGGTTAATGTGTGCTAGAATAGATTTTTTTTTCTCCTCCATCTCTCTCTTTTTATAATAACTGAATAATCACATGCTGTTTTCTGTTATTCACAAATGTTATTGCCTAAGCATGTCAGGTTTTTTTAATGCTTCTATGATAATACAAATCGAAATTGCTTTTGCCCTTTCAGAGATGTATTTCTGGAAATGAAACCTGAGGTATCTCTTTGCTGAAGCTATGCAGTACTAAATCCAAATTCCCCATACTGATGCTCACAGAAAAATTCCTGGCACATTTGTGACTCATTTCTCTCAGAGCTAATTTTTATTTAATTCTGACCTGTAGTTTTTATTCCATAAAGTCATGTAGTCCTAGATATTAATTCTGATTTCTCTTCTGAATTCTCTCTCTGGTACTTTAACATTTTTTAGCCTCATTATGATGTAATCCACATGTATATTTTATTGGACAGGAACTTCAAAGCTAGATTCCTGCATTAATTCACATTTTAGACAAAAATGAGATGTCAGACATTTACTCAAAAAAAAAAAAAGAATATTGTGTGTAAAGACTGCTATTATATAGCCAATATGGAAGATACATAAACAAGAGATTAAAAAAAAAAAAAAAGAAAAAGAAGCAGAAAGTCTATTTTAAAAGTTCAAAAAGAGTTCAACCCTGAGTCTAAATGTCAATGAGGATGAATCGTTGCTCAGGAGTTTGAGGATTTCTGTATAATAGGATAGTGAAAAAAAAAATAAATTAGGCTTCTATTGCTAGCTACAGAATTTATGAAATGATAAAAGCATGATTGCAACAAATCTAATAAAGATAATATCTCCAGGCCAGTTTCAACAAGAACTCCATCTGTTTTCTGCATTGTGGAAGCTCATATTAAGTCCAGAATGTTGATGGTGCTTGGAGGTGGAGTGAGTTAGTTCAACTTTGAGCCAGTTTCGACAATGTGAGAGCCAGAGTTTTATTTAATCTGTCTGGTATCTATTACAAATTAGGATAAACTGATTGACAAGCACAGAATCCATCTGTCATTTTTTCTTCATCCTTTAATCATTTAAAGTCTGATTTAAACAGCAAAATGGATGCCTTTGTTCTATAAATATGTTGGAAACCTCTAGCTTGACCACTTAGCTATTGTTCTGTTAGTTGTGGGGTTTTCTTGGACAAAATTAACTTATTTTTCTTTTCTAGCTACCTTCTGTAATTCCTTAACTATCTTGCATCAATGACATATATGATCATCAGCTTATTAATAACTGGGCGAGAGGTTAGAAATGAAGGAGCATGTGAATTATTGTTCAAATTTTTTAAAGTTTAAAATAGAACTCAATGGTGATCATATAAATTATTTCTTACAAATGCTAAGAACTAAGTAGTGTGATTGATAGTTTCCACACAAATGCATAAAAAAAGCCTTCTGACTTTTCTCAGGGTTAAAACCTTAAAATATGTGCTCATATATGGAAAAGAAATTTCATCCCCTAACAGCATTTTTCCTCTCCCTCTCTGAAGCACAATATTTATTTGATATTTACATCTTTTCCTCTAAAGCAAACATGAACAATATCACTGGAAGATTATTACTAGAGGACGATTTTTTCATTATCACAAGAATATTCTTGTTAAATCAGTTCTAGCTGTAAGGACAAACATGTGGATTGAAGGTCAGACATAATGAAAGGTCAAATCCAACCAAGTCCTGAATCTATGATTACTCGTAAAACTTTTATTTGTTCAGCTAATAACAACTTCCAAGCTCTTGAAAATGAAGCCTGAAATCCACAGCTTCATTCCTAGCTTACTGTTCTAACCTCAAAATTTTTTCTGGCCTTGAGAATTGTCCATGCATGCTGTTCTCTATTCAGATCTGTGTTCTCCCTTGTCTCTTGCACACCCAGAATTATCTAGTCTATTGTCTGCAAAAAATTGTGTCCTACACTATAGCTGCATGCTTTCTAAGCCTGCAGAAGATAAAGCTCAGGAAGGTTGAGTGATAAGATTATCAATGTGTCAATGACTTTAAGTGCCTGAGATGATGTAAAGAAGACAGACTGTTGTCAGTGGTGCCCTGTGAATGGGCAAGACACAATGAGCATAAAGTGAAATACAAGACTGAAACATAAGAAAACACTTTTTCTGTAAAGGTGATGAAACACTACAAGTTGCTTGGAAAGGTTATGTAGTCTTCATACTTGGAGATACTAAAACCCCGACTGGACATGGTCCTCCACAACCTGCTGTAACTGACAC
The DNA here is from genome assembly GCA_027560095.1 of Chloroceryle inda. Classification (NCBI taxonomy): domain Eukaryota; kingdom Metazoa; phylum Chordata; class Aves; order Coraciiformes; family Cerylidae; genus Chloroceryle; species Chloroceryle inda. Next base: position 47,496 of record JANHFY010009024.1, read on the forward strand.
TACTTTCAGCAGGTGTGCTGAACTAGGTAATCTGCAGGGGTGCTTTCCTGCCACAGAATGTATTTTTAAAGAAAATGCAACTTGAAACTTCATAGAATTACATACAGGCTGTATATACATATTTTAGATAAGCTCTGAAAAGACAATACTTAAATTACAGCAAAATGGCCAAAATTGTGGCCAAAGTGCAGGACCTGGCATTTGACCTTATTGAAACTCATGGAGTTGGCCTGGGACCAGCAATCCAGCCTATTTAGATCCCTCTGTAGAGCTTTCCTACCCTCAAGCAGATCATCACTTTCACCCAGCTTGGTGTCATCTGCAAACTTACTAAGGGTGCACTCTATCCCCTTATCCAAATCGTTGATGAAGATGCTAAACAGTAGTGGCCCCAGTACCAAGCCCTGGGGGACACCACTCATGACTGGCTGTCAACTGGATTTAAATCCATTGATTAAAACTCTCTGGACTCATCCGTCCAACCAGTTTTTTACGCAGGAAAGTGTATGCCCATCCAAGCCAAGACCAGCTAATTTCTCTAACAGAACGCTGTGGGAAACTGTCAAATGCCTACTAAAGTCAAGATAAACAATATCCAGAGCCTTACCTTCATCCAAGAAGTGGGTTACACTGTCATGGAAGAAGATCAGGTTTGTTAAACAGGACCTGCCCTTCATAAGCCCATGCTGACTGGGCCTGATCAACTGTTTATCCTGCATGTGCTGTATAATGGAACTCAGGATGATCTGCTCCATCAGTTTCTCTGGTACTGAAGTCAAATTGACAGGCCTGTAGTTCCCCAGATCATCCTTCTGTCCCTTCTTATATATGGGTGTTATATTGTCTGACTTTCAATCTGTTGGCACGTCCCCAGTCGGTCAGGACTACTGATAAATGATGTACAGTGTCCTGTTGAGCACCCCTGCCAGCTCTCTCAGTACTCTAGGATGTAACCCATCTGACCCCACAGATTTATGCACAGTGATGTTGAGCAGCAGGTCATGGACTTGTCCTCCTGAATTGTAGGGGGGACATTGTGTTCCTGGCCCCTATCTCTTGGCTTGGGGGAGTGACTTTCTCTGATGTAAGCATTTCCATTACTAAAGATTGAGGCAAAGAAAGCAGTAAGCACCTCAGCCTTCTCCTCATCTTTTATTACCATATTTCCTTCTGAATCTAATAGGAGATGGAGACTGTCCCCAGCCTTTCTTTTATTGTTAATGTATTTATAGATTATTTTTTTTCTTCATGCTTTCAACTTTCTAATTATTTCTCTGCATGACCTAACAACATTCTTAGGCCATAGACCCTCCTTTTTTCCCTGATTTTCAGCCAAACCTCCCTATTCATCCAGGCCAGTCGTCTTTGCTGCTGACTTATGTTATGAAGTGAAAATTGTGTTCCCCTAACAACACTGACAACATTTTTTGTTCCAAAGAATCTCCAGTTTCTCCTCTGACATGTTACGAGATTTATCTCTATGCATTCTTCTATGTCACCTAGGAACTTAGCCAGACTTTTACATATATTTATATAATATGAATATAATAAATACATATAATATAAATAACTAACTCCAAATCCCTGATTAAAAAAAAAAAAAAGAAAGTCAAATTTACACCAACTGAACTGTACACATTCTTTTGAACCACACAAATAAACTTAAATGATAAAGGGGGGGTTTGTTTACCTTTATGCATGAACAACATAATTGTCTTGAGCAGTACTGAAGAAATGAATAACGTAGTCAAACATAGACATTAGTAGGTGAATGCAAGTTACAGCCCAGAACTGTTACACTGTATCAAACTTACTTCATATTCTTTCAAAACTGACATTTCGGCCTACTTCTTTTTACAGGGCATGGATAACTTTAGTTAACCCAGATAATGGTGATAAAATTTGTACAAGTGTTCACAAACTTGTGTTGGAATCTACTCCTTAAATTAATTTTAAAATATTCTTCTGAAACATTCCTTCAATCTTTTTGTGAGTATTCTTTCTCCAGTTTTAACCTATATCCTCATTTCTTGACTAGTTAAAAAGAAGACGACAAACTGAAGAAAGCTGTATAAACTTCATTGCAATATCCCGATACCACTTACTTCCACTTTTGCTTGGAACATTACAAGATTTTTTCCAAGATGACACTTTTCTGATTTATTTTCACCTTATTCTCTAACCCATACAACCCTTGGGCTGAGGAAGTCAGTTTTAATCTCCAAACATGTAATAATAAACAATGAAGTTGCTAAAGTTACCTCCCCATTTTCTAATGGCAGTGACCCAATTTTGGCTTCTTTCTCAGGGACTGTTTAAGTCTGTGGAGGAATTTTCACATGTGGAACTTTAGGCAACAGACATTCCCCGTCATTTCTCACCTCTGTCTAGGCTTGTCCTGATGCATATAGAAATGTTTTGTTTTCTTTTCTTTTCCTTTCCTTTCCTTCCCATTTTGGTTTCATGTTTACAAAAATCCTTGAGCTATTTCTTCTGAGTAAGAAGAAAAGAGGGGAAAATATCAGACTATTAGGACAAAATCAGGAAGGCATGATAAATCAGTAGAGGATTCCTAAGTGTTTTTAAAGTACAAAGGTACTATTAAAACAAATGGGCATATTTGCTTAATGTGCAGTACTGTGTCACATTAGTGCTGCTGGGGTAAAGAGGAAGGAGGACAATGTTTGACTACTACTTCCTCTTTAGAATGCAAGTTTCTAATCTAGAATAAGTATGACATATATAACAAGGAATAGGTATAAGTACTGTAAGAAAAAACTCTATGGTCTGGTTGACAGTACTCAAACTGAAAGGAGATAAAATTGATGACAGTTTTAAAACATATTCAAAAAGTAGTATCTTTCATATAATACGTGCATATTATAGACCTAAAAATTAACACAAAAATACCTCAAGGCAGAGATTTAAATTTCTGAGACTATTTATCTCACAGTCTCTAACATGTCACTACATTCTATTACACCATGATATGACTGTGACTTGACCTGCCAATTTAAGGAAAATTATTTGGGGAAAAGAACAAAAATTGTTTCTCCAAGTGGCTTTAAACTTAAATCAAGAATTTAGTATTCCTTCAGAGCAGGTGAATCAGGCTTGAACTCTGTCAGGTCGGTAAAATCCTTCAAAACAGAGGTGTAAATCCTGACAGAAATGAACAGAAATTAAGAGAGGTTTAAATTTGAGAAAATAGTTTCCTCACAAACTGATTACAGCCATCACTTAATTAGAAATTCAATTCACAAAGCCTTATAAAATGAAATACCAAGTTAAATCTATTGTGGCACATACTGTGGCTGCCCATTATTGCCGTAATGGAGAGAAGCAGGTAGCAGTTAGTAATGAGCTACAATTGCAATGGATAATTGTGGGAGGATTCTTTTGATAAGGGTCATCTTTTTCACACCTCTGTTTGCATATCACCTTAAGTCAGGTACTCTTTCAGGATTCAGACCTGAAATTGCTATGAAAATGATAATAATAATACAATAATAATTATCATAATGATTAGTAATACAACAAACATGCTGTAGAGTTAGAGAAAACACACCTGTTTACAGTCTTCAGAGGCTAGTGAGATGTTTCAGTTAAAATATGGACTATTTTGCACTTTTGTCTGTTACTCAAATGAAAAAAAGATTATGTTTGCATAGATTCAGAGTAACTCATACCACTTTTGTCCATCTCCTGGATTGTCTGTATCAACTCAGTTGAACACAGTTCAACCTTTATCCTCCTGCTCACAATGCCAAAATTTCAATGACCTGGATGAAGGGCGTGTACCCTCATTAAATTTGCTGATGATACTAAAATGTATGTCACTTCTGGTTACAATAAATAAGAATAAACCAGTGAGATAAATATGTAAAATTCAATTTCTCCTCTGACTAAACAGTATTTCTTCTTAATGCTATAATTGTATTGGCTTTATGCATTATTTATTCAAGGACTCAAGTTTGCCTTAAGTGTTCCAGATAAATTATCATTTACAGAAAATCGCTGGTTTATTTCCAATTAAAGAACATGCCTAAAAATCCCCCTTTTTTTTTTTTTTTTTTTTTTTTTTT
>JANHFY010009025.1:3505-20671 GCA_027560095.1 Chloroceryle inda
TAACTTAGAACAGTAACTACCTCCAGGTTTTTCCATCTTGATAAAAGGAATATTGACTTTTTTTTCCCCTAGCTAATGCTTTGGGGTTTTTTTGTTCACATTCATAATGTTTATTAACATGAGTGAGTGTTCAAAGAGAAGGAAAAATAATCTAGGATAGTCTAGATGTTTTGCGTTTACAACTGCTAAGAAAAGTAATTTATTGAATCTAGAATGACAGCAGCTTCAAAGATGGAGGAAGGCCTCACACACAGAAATCTGTACAAGAGATCTAAAATTAATAGTGTTCACAAGTAACCGGATGTGTAGTTTGTCTCCTGGATCAGTTATTGAAGGTTGCATTGGGTGCAGTTAACAGACTTGAAGTAGCCAAACCATATGACTTGCTGAGACACTGAAATGAATCTGGCAGAAGCAGCAGTTTAAGTAGCTATGTCCACATGTGCAGGGACTGTTACTAAGGAGGAAAGATCAGGGAGGTCAAAAGGGGCTGGTTAAAGTTGATAACTTAGTGATGGCCTTGTGTTTTGACAATGTCTTATACACTTGAACAACAGGGAGCATGTGGCTTGGGTGTGGACATTTTACCGTGTTTCCTTGTGTTCTGGAGAAGAAGATACAGTGTCTGCCAATGGGAAGTTGTTGGAAAGAGTTATGAATTGAAGGGGTAAACTTGCTGGGGAGGAGAGGAATTATTGGCTTTTTTCTGGAGTTGGTGTTAGAAAGCAGTGAGGGGAAAAGAAGGATTAAGTCCTAGTTGAGAGGGATGGCCATAATTTTGCATATCTTGCCGTTGGTCCAAATATGGAACAGAACAGAAACCAGTAGACTTCAGAGAAATACCATAATACAGCACAAGTGCCCTAAAACCCCGTGAGTCTTCACATTGTTTTCAGGAGGGGTGTGAGCCTGTAAATGGCAAATCCAGGCAGAAGGTTCTGTTTGTGTTTCTGATGGTGTTAATGAACTACTAAATGCTCAATTATGACGTTAAGATAACTTTTAAGGATTTTCTTAAACCTCTTCTACTAAGATTTATTATGAAATAGGCAGTCAGGATAAAACTTGAGTATTTGAGAGATTGAGTTCTAAACACTAAAAGAAATTCTGGATTTTTCTGGGATAGATGTGGCCACAGCAGTGTAGGAACACAGCTGAATGTGAAAGCACAGGTCTACTGGCTACTTAAGCAGGAGTGCGGACTTGAAAAGGGAGATTTTAGGGGAGGAAAAAATAATTGGCATGTGTGTGGTGGAGAATTGTTTCACTTGGTGTTAAGTGAATGAAAGGCTATAGCGGTTGTTGGGGGTTATTTTTGACCTGGAATAATTTTTTTATGCACTTAGTCTGGTTCTGTCATTACTGGTCTGTGAATGTGGCAGTGAAGAGAGCCACGGTAGCTACGAAAGGACTGAAGGCTGCACTTCCAGAAAATGGTGTTAGAAAACTCTGTCAGCTTAGCTTAGGAGGTGATGAAGTGGTCAGAGGTGATCTGTGTACTTCTGCAGGTGACAAACTTCCTCATTTGACATCTCCCAGGCTAGTGCAGCTTAACAAGGTCAAGCTGGAAGTTTAAGAGTGTAACTGCAGTGTGTGTCTGTATCCTTGAGAGAAGTTGAAAGCACATAATGCTGGAATGCTGTATTAGCTGATGCTACTGATGTGAGTGGTGAGAGCATAGTAGTTGAGACTAAAGATTTAAACACTTCAGTGGTGATTATTAATTGCTGTTGTAATACAGGCAATGCAAAGGTGGTCTAGACAGTGACCAGCTGGCCTAGCAAAAAATATCAATGAGAAGATACCTGTCTGTACTGAAATGCTTTTCTTCACTGCTGAAAAAGAAACTGCAAATTCCAGCCCTTGTTGACCAACTTAATTTGCATTTAGATTTTGAGGTTGTTGGTGCTGGCCTGATCTCAAGAAGGGCTTTGGTGCCGAAGAGCTTATTTGCTCTTTTAAATTATTTAGCTGGATTACCTGCAGCAAATCTACCTCATTAGGACTTTGTTCAAATGCCTGTAGCCATTTGGTTCAGCAGGAGGGCTGGATGACTCATAGTCTCTTGGGGTTTTAGGCATGGCATACATCCTGAGCAAGTAAAGCTCCAGCTGATGAGACCAGTTCATCTTCCTTGAATGGGTAGAAGGAAGCCCTGTGACATCTTGGTTTTGGAGTCTACAAAGACAAAGCTTGAGAGAACCATGTCAGTTTTGCAAGCTTCTTTTTTCCTCTGATCCATCTGTTTTCCTATGCTAACAACTGATGAAACATGATGGTGCTATGAGGGGTGGTGTGTGAGCTGGCTTGGGGTGAGCACTGTGGTGGGTTAACTTTGGCTTTTGCGGAAGATAAACTCTTTACCAATTAAAAATAGTGGTACAGTGAGAAAGAAAACAACCTTTCCTCTACCCCCTGACATTTCTTCCCTGCTTCCCTCCCAGCTTGTACTTTCTCCTCATCGAGTGGCACAGGGAGGATGCGGAATGCAGGGTGCAGTTAGTTCATAACACTTTGCTTCTGCTGTTCCTTCATTATTGTGAAGGAAACAAAGGGGCTGGCTGATTTTTGAGCTCCACGAGACTTAATTTCAGAACATGATGCGAAGCTGTTAAGTTGAGAAGCTGTTAACTGACCTCTTGGATTTGTCCTTTTCCTTGTTCTAGGTAGAAGCCTGTAGATGGGTTTGCACACTAGTAAAAATGTGCATTTTAAAAGAATAATAAGTTGACAATGGTTATAAAAGTGTGGTTCAAGAACTTGTAGTCTGTAGAATAATCAGTGCTGAAGCATTTGTATGCCAACTATAAGATGCTAAGAATGGAAGAGGAAAATGTTATTTGCTTGCAATGTCTGTTCACTGTCACATTAAATCTCAATTATTTGAATCTTGAGGCATTTCTGAATATCTCACTGACAGAAATTAAGGTTTTAATTAGTGAAGCAAATTATGGCAACCTATTGCTGATCCAGATAAAAACTGTAAGTTCAAGGTGTGGCTTACTAATGTGGAATGGTTCATTCATTTCATCTCTTAAGTCCGTGTCAGTCCTCTGATCAATTACTCTAGGGACTTTTTAACGTGGTGGCAAGCTGAGGAATTTGGCTTACTTAATGCTGACTTGAGTAAAGACTTTGGTGTGCATTCCAAGCATAAAATTACAGCTGCTAGAAGAGCACAGACTGAAGCATGGACCAAGTGTTAACCGGGAGTTTATTACTAAGGTGTCACTTTTTCCTTCCCTCAGTAGCTGGTTCTTGTTGTAATCACAATCATTTGCTGCTTGGAAGTAGCAGCCCATCTAGAATGGGGGGCAGCTGGGGGAAAGCTGACTTTGGACCAAGGATGGTTAGCCACCAGAGCTACAGGTGAGGTTGTAGCACGGAGCAAACACCTCTGACCCAGGAGAGATGCACAGCTAAGTGTACTTCTCCTTGGCCTCTTGAGATGGTGCTTATAGGAAACCATGTGCAGACTGATGGCAGGGGGTAGGAAGAGCAGATTGGCTATATTCGTGTGTAAAGATGAACTAGGCATGGAGGGGGTTGAATCTGTAGCTGAATTTCTCCAAGCTTTTTTTGTTCCTGTTTGTTTCCTAGTCCTCCTCTTCAGCTGTATGTATGTATGGCAAATCTAACAACTGGGCACCAGCTCTTCTGGTTTGGAAACCCATCATATAAAGCAGCTGTAGATAGTTGTGGGTTGCTCACTGGAGGCTCTTGAGACTACTAGACAACCACAAGGCCACTACAGAACTGCTTTGACAGACGTGGCCATGAGTCAGCATAGGATTTGTGTTGATATGTCAAGAGATGTTTAATCTGGAACTTCATTTTCCATGATTTGGTGTGCTGTGGAAATAATTGTGTGTAGTAGTCAATTGGTTGTGGGTGATTTGGCTGAGTAAATACCACTTGCTCAATTTGTTCTAATGACTCATTTGTATGTGTAAGTAATTCTTCAATACTCAGAACATCTGATTTTGCACAGCTGTCTAAATCTTGGCTTTAACTTGCCTCTCGAACAGCAGTGTCACTGTTGTATTTGTATTTACATTCGTACCAGAATTAAAACACGTTAGTGGACCATCTAGGTAATTTAGAGCCTGAAAATAAAGTGGTTTTTTTCCCAACAACTTATCTTCAGATATTCAGGCATTGAGATAAAGGCAGTAGTAGTGCAGAACTGGGGTGGAAACTACTATACTGCTTTAAGGGTAGTACTCTCTGGTGGTGTTAAAGCAAAACACTTGACTTAACTGTGCTAATGTTGCTGGGACTTTTCACTGGGAGTTCTGTGTGCTTGGTCTCCTTGATGTGCATGGCACAGTCACTCTTTTGGTTTGTTCAGTTTCACTTGGTTTTGTGTTGTAATTTTTAAAGGCTGATCCCAAGTAGTTAACAGAAGCAGTAATCTTTACTTACCAAACATTTCAGCCTCTAAGAGGGGAAGGCTATACTTGAAGTGGATGAGAAGTGAATAGGACGGATACAGAGATGCTTTATTTTGGTTTCACTTTATTCTTAAGCACTGCTTGCTCTGTCCTTGCACATGTATGGTCTTGTATGCCAGATGTCGTCTTGATTTTGCTTAAAACTCTGTTAGCTCTGTTTTTTGTTGACTAAATATGTATTTAGAATGGTTGCTTTGCCTGTAGGTTAACAGCCGAGTCCAGATTTGAAACTACGGAAAAAGAAGATAAGAGAGAAAATAAGTTCACGACAGAGAAGAAAGCACAAAAGAAAAAATACACAACATTGTATGTGTCTTCTAAGCCAACTTCTGAAACACAGTGTGCTCAGCAGTAAAGGTTACACTTCTGCAAGGAACCTGAACAATTTGGAGCCCTGCTTACGCAGGAAGTATGAATGAACTTATGTCACACCTGCATGTACACGCTCCTAATGTAGATCCTCATCTGCTTTCTCTTACCAATTCTGTATTGTGTTCCACTCCTGATATCCTAACTTCCCAGAGGGCACCTGTGACGTTCCATGGCAATGTTACCTCAAGTGTTAAGGCCTTGTCTTCAATCTCAGCTAAGCCTCTAAAAGTGTGTTAACCATTATTTGTTGGAAGCACAGCACTGTTCAGAAAAAGTAGTATTGGTACAGAAGTTATAGTCTATAAGACAGGGGTCAACCCTGAGCAAGAGAAACTAGACAGTGTTGATTCAGAACTCAACTAAGTCATGTGCTCCTGCAGTTTTTCCAATTGCTGGATTCAGATTCTTACTCCTTTACCCCCTAATTTGTAATTGTTTAACTTTCAGATGGACCCAGTTGCCACTGTGCATGTGAATCTTTTTCTGTATTTTGTGGGATGGTGTTCTTCTGAAACTCTATAAATTCGTGCATTTGTACCAATAATGAGAATAAAGCTGATACTTTGTTTCCAAAATGTGGTCTGCATTGCCTTGGAGAGAAAACTTTTATCTAAGGCTGTCTGTTTTTTCACTGAGAGGTGAGCTAAGTGGTAGAAAGTATTTTACTTTAAAAAAGTACCACTCAATAAAAGCCAAGAAATCATAATGCAGGTGCTGTGTGGTGTTGTGTTTCAGAAACAAAACTTAACTTCCTCCAACTTTCTGATGACAGTTCATGTGTACTAATTCTGAGGAGAAAATTAAGCTTATTCCATTTTTTTTAATCCCCCATCCCCTGCGTTTATTTGGAGGTGTAAGATGACTTCACTTGGTCTCCTGCACACCAGGTTAAGAACCACCTCTAGTGAACGGTTAGCCACCTCCTAGGGAGAAGATGGTGTAGGTAAGATGAAAGCTCTTACACTCTTGCTTTTAAATCTGCTATGAAAAAAATACCTTGGGGAAGACTCTTTTAATACAGTGGGGTTTAGATTTGATGGCTTGATCCCCTGTGTTTCAAAATTCCCTTGCTACTCCAAGAGTCCTACCGTGCCACTGCAGCTCAAGAGATGCAGCTTGAGGCTGGTATCAGAGGGTGCTTCTCGGCACCAAGAGACAGGAACAATGCCCATGCTCCAGAAGGTACTGTTGGTTGTGTTCTGGCTTTGGTCCAGTTGCTCTCTTGCTTGGTAGCTCGCACTGCACTAGTGCTGCTGGGGGTCATTTCCCCCCACCATGAGCTGTAGGTCACCTGAGAAATACAGTGTCTTGAGGTGCCTCCTGTTAGAGATGGAATGGTGTGTTTGAGTTAGAGGCTTGCAGTGGGGGGCTGGGGGGGAGACAAGCCCTTGTAAAACATTTTGTAGGCGGCTTTTGGAGAAACTGAAAACTCTCTGTGCTTTCATAACTCTGCTAAACGCACTTGTCTGAGAGGAGGCTGTGGAGATGCTGGTGTTCAGCTGGGCTGGTTCAGAAGTGATGCCTGCGCTGCTCGTCACTGTGACTCTGCACACAGGAGCCTTCCGCTCATCAGTCCCTCACCTCAACAACTACCGAGCTGTAACATTTTGAGTGACAATCCAGGGGACTCAAGATGTGGTGAAGTCAAAGGAGCAGTTGTGGCTTGTCACTTCGGAGTGCAGTTTAAGCTGTTATCAGGCTACTTCTCCACGGGTAAATTTAGGGACAGCCTTGTGCCTGTTACCGTGGAACAAAATCATAAATCCATGCCTTGGAAATCAAATTGCACCACTTAATCCAAGAAATTTACTATCTTTCCAAATCCTTCACTCTCTTATTAGTGAAGTCTGCATAAACTGAGAATATTTTTTCTTGCTAACTGTTATGAAGATACTACAGGACGTTACACGAAGCACGTGGATAGCCATGGAAGGGTTGTTACTCTTCTGGACTGTGGCTGCCCAGGTGAGTGTAAATAATATTACATGGAAAAAAATCATGCTATTCATGCTGCAAAATGGTACAAGAAACTTTTCTTTCATGCAGGTGGTGAAAGTTTTCTTTACTGGCACTGTACACAAAGCTGCAAATATCACAACCACTTTTTGTGTGGAAAATGTTAAGGAATTTGGATGCTTGTACATTAAATGCAAGTACTGTACTGTAGACTGTCTACTAAGGTGGTTAATTATATGCTGAATATATGCAGCATATGACATTTCTATTTTTAAAATTGAAATAAGTTGTAAATTAATGCTACAAACAAAATTAGGGTGCTATTTCAGCAAATGACTACACGTGGTTAGTTATCCCCTCAAGCTACTGCTTTACCTGGGCTGCTGGAGTCTGCAGTCTGTCCTCTCCGGCTTAAACATCTTCTGCAGAATTACAGCCAGCAGATGAGGGAACGTGTCTGGAGCTGAGGCTTCTGTGTTGTCCCAACATACTGAATGCATTGCCCTCTTACTGCATGAAAATACTTTGCATCTTTCTTTTCCTCTTTTTGTTGTATCCATTCCTTTTCCACAGCCATGCTCTGCTCTGGGCATATAATTTAATTTAGAGCCAGTTACATGTGACTGATATTTTCTGCTTAACTACTTCTGTATAAAGGAAATCAGCATAGCTAAAAATTGGTAATTAGCATTTGACAAGATGTTGGTTTTTTGGAATGTAATATTTCTGCTGCCTGCATCTCAGCCCCCCACACCCCCCCCGAAGGGATGTTCTACCCCCAGACAGAATTTTTTTTTTCCTTTCCTGGTTTTTGGAAAGCAAGGATTTTTCTACTTGCCCATAAAAGATTTTCTGCCTGGAGAAAGACTGAAGGAAAAGATGGCTAAGTACCTGATGGTGATGACTGCTTCTCTGCCCTTTATGTGCCATGGAACAGTCGTGTGGAATGAATGGTAATGACACAAATACATCGGTGGTTACTTGCAACAACAACCTCCAGTGGCAAAGGGTGGAATTGTGGTCAGCTTCAGTTCTCTAGCCCTGCACTGGGGTTTGCCCTCTGCTGTGGCACACAGGATTCTGGGGGTACTAGGTATGCTTTACTTGGGATACATTTTTCTGGTTTAGCTGACAAAAAAGCTTTTGTTGCTTAATCCATTGGTTAGAAGTTACAGGTTGGATTTTTTCCAGACAGAGTCTGATGAGGAGACTGTTCTGGATAACTTAGGGGAAAGTGGTAGTAGGAGTCAGTAGCTACAGTTGCAAAAGCATCGTCGTGAAAGTACAGGAGGAGGAGGAGGGGGAAGAGACAGCAGATGTGTGCGTGGCTGAGTGCTGGGTGTGGGGAAGGGATGAGAGCAGGTGGGAAGCACCAATGCCCGCAGAAGCCTGGGTTGTCAAGCCTGGGCCCTTGTGGTGAGTTGGTTTGGTAAGAAGAGGAGTGTGAGCTCTGTGGAGACAGAGCTGTATCCAAATGTATGGTGGTATCCAGAGGTCTTGTGCTCTGCACGATCAGATCTACGAGAGGGAAGAGATTGAGGGCATCGGACAACTATCGCAATTTGCATCCCAGTTGGGAAGTGAAATTTCTGTAGTTCGTTCTTTAGATTGTTTCTCTCTGAAACATAATATTGTAGTAATTAAGTTGTAGAACTACATGAAGAATCCCGGTTTTAAATGAGTGCTAGAAAGGAACAGTTTTCCTTAGGACTTGTGTATTATTTGGAAATGTGAGGAAGAGCAGTGTAGAATAAGAAAGTAAATGGAACTGATGACCTCTAGGACAAATGGTATATGGGAAGAGGTGACTGGCTGCAGCAGGGATTCAGAAGAGTAAGGAAGATAGCTATTGCTGGTTAGGAAGTTGTTATTCAAAATACTTGGTGAACTAAAAGAGAGAAATGGTTCAGCCTTAGTACCTTTTGTTGATAGGTGGACAATATGAAGTGGATGGTTTTTGGAGAAGAAAGATTGAGGACTCTGAGATAAAGCTGATTGTCCAGAGGGACATAATCTGAGTCACTCAGAATCTAACTGACGTGAATAAATGTGAATTTCAGTGTTATTTTAGGGGGGGAAATAGCTAAAAACCCCTAGCTAAATGCTGTTGCTAAGCTAGTATGTAGATGTGGTAAAGATGAGGGTCAAGTTTAAGGTGGCTTTCCTCCAGAAAGGTAGGCATCAGAAATCTAGGTGCAGCGAGACAGGCTGACAGCCGGTGCTGCTTGTAATTGCTGATTAAAATCAAGACCTGACGTGGCATATGTTATAAAAAATATCCCGATGGCTGTAGCACAGCCCTCTGAAACATCTTTGATTAACAGTGATTGTAAAGTTGCAGTGTAATATCCACACACAGGATCGTCATGAGTTTGTTGTACTGATCAGGAGATAAAGCAGCAGGAACTATTCTGAAGCATTTTCTGGTTGATTGTGTTATTTTTTTGTTAAATTACAAACTTAAGCAAAGAACATGAATGGAGGTGACATACTTCTATTGAGATTGGAATGCTGTCCTTCATCCAAATGACAGACAGCTTGGCTTGGTGCCTGCACATTCAGAATGTCATTTGTAAGTTAGATCGCACGGCAGCCTGTGTGAAAGTAAAGGCTGTAAATTTACAATAAATTGCCTTTCAAAGTTTTGTCTTGACAGTAAGTTTTTAAGAAAGTGCTGCCTTGTTTAGAGAATCAAGAGAAACTCTTGTATATTTTTCTTCAAAGGTAAAAGAACAGAAATAAAAAAGAATGAGTGTGGTTTGAAATGTGGCTGTGTCCTCATTTCCCTTATGCAGGGTAATCTATTACAAAACATAAATCCCCATTCCAGGGGAGGTTAGAAGAAAGTACATTTTTAAGACATAGTGTCTTAGTAGAGTCCAGTAGTTAAAATCTGGCTTGGATGTCAGTGAAGAAATAAGGCCCCTGTGACGTTAGGGAGCTGAACTCCGAGCCCAGTATTCAGCGACTGTTTCTGTAGCTGGCTTTGCACGGTAGCCTCCCAGCCCGGCCCTGCAACTGAGGGCTGGTTCAGGAGGCGACTGGGGTGGTTTCACTCCTTTTTGCCTGCTTCTGTGTTACAGCCAGTATCATGCAACAGAAACACCCAGTCTGGGATTCCCCTCCCCCATGACACTGGGGTACAATATCTTGAGTTGACAAAAGAGGAAGGAAGCTCAGAACTGCAGCAAATCTCACAGAACCCTCGCAGCTGCCTCTGCCAGCCCCCGGTGTCGGCAGCTGAGGGACAGACCTTGCTCCCTCCCAGTGCCTTTGTCGACCGTTTGGAAGGCTGCACCCTATAACTCCTGGTTTCCTTGGTGGCGGCATCCTTGGGAGCCATACGGATTCATGTGTGATGGCAAGATGGCACAAGATGGAGAAGAAGAGCGGTGTGGGTATGTAACTTGGTAATCTGCCATTTAAGTTTTGTCTTCTAGCTTTTGAACAGGATGTGGGCAGGTGTGTTCTTTGGTGTGATGAGTTAGCACACTCCACTTTACCATGGGGGCTTAATTTTGTACAAAGTTTCAGTCTTTCAAAAAGAAGGACAAGAAAGGCACAAGTGTAAACTTGAGAGGTGTGACCCTTTTACCCCAACACACCTACCCACTCCTCTCAGATCTTGACCTCTCACAGTAATGCACCTTTTCCCACCCTGGTATTTTAGAAACAGGTCAAATAAGTACTGGGTTGTATAATCAGCAGCCTGATGTTATGGGGAACAAATGCAAGGGAAGGGGAATCCTACAGTTGCTTCTGCCAGACTGTCACTTTCACAGTGTTACAGGAAAAACCTGTACCTGAGTTGGTAAGCAATACTTCTTGGAAGCAAAGTCATCTTTCAACAAGATTTTTTTCTTAAAATGAATGATGTTAACTTGCAAAAAGAATTGAATTGCTTTTTGAGAAAAAAAGAAAAAGAAAAGGCCATGATTAGGAATTAAAGCACTTGCAAGAAATTTCCTGCTGAAGCTAACTGCAGGTTCTTACTACAGAGGACTGTTCATCTGGTCTGCATGTTTTCTGTTACCTACACAGTTACTGATCTGTAATCCCCAAATTTTCCTGAAAGACTTTTGTGACTTTTAATGCAGCTTTGTGGTATGTGTTAAAAAACCCACCCAACTAACTTTATGCAATAAAATGAATCATCAAGGAATTAATAAGAGCAAAAGAATGTCTTCCTGTTCAGCTTCCATGTGCAGCGGGGGCCAAATTGTGAAATGGAAGTGGCCTGTTCTGAAGGCAGTTAATATTACCAAATAAAGGGTGTAAAGATTTTCTGTTACAGTTTTACACGTAGTAGAAAGTCTTGAATTTTTGTACCCTTTTCTTGGAAGCTGTTGGTTTGGGTTTGGATTTGTTTTGTGTGGTCTCTATCCCTGGTAATGTGTGTTATCTCACATGGAGATAAAAGTATTAGAAACTAATTAGTTATTCACAAGAATAATATAAAACAAGCTTCACTTGCTTTTTGCAAGGAGCCTTCTGTGTCAGAGTGAGTCTCATGTACTTACAAAAAACATATGCTCTTCTTGAACTATGAGTTTTAACATTTTGGGGTCCAAATACCCTGACTTGATGTGAAGTGGGACATAGGCCAGTGATTTTCTTATTTGCATGTAGCCCTGCAGGGCACCAGTCTACTGGGTTTGACCAATGTGTGTCCCCCGAAAAGGCTCCTGGTTGTATCTGCCTGTCCCTTGCTCCACAGCCAGCCTGCCAGGTTTTGTTTACGGAGAAGTTTTGCCTGTTGGTAACTGGGCGGCCGATCACCCAGAGTAAGAAAAGCCAGCAGGCCATGGCAGGGCTTAGGGTGGCTGAGACGTGCAGCAAATTACACTTGAGAGAACAACCTTGGGAAACGTGGTACTTCCTAAGCTAATGACCATCCAGCCAGGCTGGTTTTCATGAATACTACAGTGCATTTTGATTGAACAGGTCACTGCACTATTTGACTTAAGATATGGTATTCAGGATGTGAGTGTCTTTTCTACCGCTGATCTAGGAATATTTGTTTCAAGTTAATAAGCTTTTAACTGAATCTTGAACACTTTGATTTTAGTGCATAAAATGATATCATGAAAACCCCCCACACTTAATGGCAGTGTTTTGATACTGTTAAGTATCACACATTCAGGAGTTGTTAAACTTGGAAGGAATAGGTTTTCTTTGATCTGGCAGGGGACCAATGCTCTTGCTGTTCAAATATTCTCAGCTCTAATGATCCTGACGCTCATTTTAGACTACATGTTATGTGTGTCTTCCGGGCTGCTACCACTGCTACGTACAGGTACCACTTTCTAAAACTTGGTCTGCTGCAAATACTGCTTCTCCTTCTCTCGCCCATCTCCTGAGAAGACTGTTGTCTCCTTTGGTCTCACTATTTGTGTTCACACCAGCTACTGGAATCATAAGAATTCTTATTGTTACAACTGCTTATGTGCTGAGGATGCATTTGCATTACCCGAGTTAGCCACTTCACTGAATACTCTGCAATCTGTTGTATCGTGTGGATGAGAAGTCCTGAGACTTGGGAAGTTTCCAGGTGCCAAGACAGTGACCTGTAACTCACGGACTAGGGGTTAGAACTAAATGAAACACTAACTTGCTGTCATATGAGCGTTCAGGACCTCAGTGAGAGATTTGCGTTGGGAGGACTGAAGATAGGGGCAAAACAGAACTACTATTTAATTTGTAAGTTTAAAAAATGTATTATTAAGAAGTCATCGCTTGACATCGCTGTTGAGATGAGCTCAAAGCAGCCAACAGCCACTAATTGACTGAGAGTGTGAATACTGAAAAGGGATTGTCAAGTGCACCAGATAGGAAATGTTGCTATCAATTATCTCTGTCTTTAAGGAACTCTGGTAGTGTCTAAAAGCAGGAAATAAATTAATCAAAGCTTTGATAAAGTTCCTTTAAATATGGTTAACTATATCCGGTTCCTGAAGCAGCTGATAGACTTGTGCTTAACACTCTGATAATTCTCAAACATGATACCTTACCCTTGGTAAGCATTAAAAAAACCCCAACAAACCAAATGTAGTAGCTGTCAATGAACTTGCTCAAGAACAAGGGCTGTACAGCCTTGGCTGTGCAATGGGCCAAATGAAATGAGGGCTACTCTTTACAGAATGCCAAGGGTGTTATTAGAAGTGTCCCTAACAGCTTCAGTTTCTGCTGATGAGCAGAGTTTCATCTTAAGAGCATTGGGCCCAACCTGCCTGGGATGAGTGGCAGTGTGCTGAGTAGATCTGGAAGGCCAGGTGATCCCCGGGTTATGGTAAAACAAAGGCTACTTGTGCCCACTGTTGTGTTCGACTTAAATCAAATAGACTAGATAGCTGCTGTTCAGTTTGACTCAGAAACCATATTCCTGATATTACATGTGAAACTTCCTAGAGTTGAAGCATTGCCAGCATAACTGTATGCTGCTTTTATGGATGGTACAAGACTGAAGTTGTGGTAGACCAGTGAGTTTGGATGGCAGTTTCCTGGTAATATGCAAGATGAAGGGTGTTGGAAATCTCTTCAGACCTTGAAGAAACTATCACATTTGTGAAAAAATTACAAGCTGGTGAAAGATGTTGACATGCTAAGTTTAAGTGTCAGATTTATTCCAGTACTGCTGAATCTGTAGGTGGGTATTTGTTGATTTGAAGCATAAGCTGAGGAGAGGAGTAGGTGACTTCCTGGAAACTATAAAAAGCACTTACTCGATCTGCATGCAAAGGGTCGTGCCTGGCCTGACTGATTTCACCTGCTGGAGACCTCTTAAAATTCTTTTACATCTCTGTGAAATCTAAATAAACTGAGCTGTAAGCAAGGCAGAGTCTACACTATGAAATGCAGCTCCTCGACCCAACAGTTTGCCTTTTGTTGTTGGAAACAAGAGGCAAACTGAAGTAAGATGCAGATAAAGCTGGGAAAGGAATCTCTTTATCCACAGCCTTTCATGAAAAGGAAAAAAAACACAGTTAAATACTCTTCATAAAGACTTTGAAGAATAATGACCATGTTGCTGTGTTCTATGAAAAGCTAAAAAGACAGAAGTATTTTTATATAACTATCTGGATATGCTACAACTTTATGGTTCTTCTTATGCATACTGGCTTTGTTGTGTTAAGAAGGAAAATAAGCAGCTCTTCTTCTGGCCTCAAGGTTTATCCCATGAAAAAATCTGTGTTCAGTTGTTACCTGAGATAACAGCTTCTTATCTGACAGCTGTGGAGTTTGGTGTTGCTGAGCATGATTTGCAATAAACTAGCTGAGTTTCTTAACCACTGAGTTTATGGTGAGTTGTTAATAGATAATTTTTTTGGCTTTGCTGATCCAAGGCAACTTGCTAACTGTGTTCTCAGCGAACTGTGAAGTCCAGATGTAGGGATAGGGTCTTGAGACCGGAGTTCCTGGGCATGCTTCTGGGCCTTTCTGGGAAAATCTGACAGCAACTGTCCACAGATGTGCTATTAATGGGAACACCTTGGCCTGATGCTGGCTGCTGGGGACGGCGTGTGCTGTCCAGATCTCTCCCACTAATCTTACTGCCAGGATGTCAGTTGCTCTTGAGGTCAGTAATGGCCATTGGGATTTAGAATGAATGCTGGGGTCTTCAAGCAGGCACCTTGTGTGCCTTGAGGATACTGTCTCCTTTTGTTTTTATGGGTAGGATAGAAGATGTCAGGGAGTGGAGTGGTGTACATTTCTTTAGAGTGATTTGAAGGGGCTTTTATTTTTATTGACGGGAGAGTTTATTTAAAACAAAACAACCTTTTTGTGAGTATCCTATCAAAAAAACCCTCCTTCAAGTCCATGCAGGTTTTCCATATACTATTTTTGAAGAGCATGTGTTTTGTGTGCGCAAAAGTGCGCACACACGACCCCAAAGATCTCAACCAAAGGTGGAGGAAAGGGAACCCTTCTCCTGGCTGGTGCACTCTGAGGAGATACTTGCAACAGGAGAGCGTCATGGTGTGTAAGGGAAATGCCAGTTTCAGCTGACAGAAGACATAATTGCATGTAGTAGTCAAATTCTCATTTAACAATTGAAAACTCAGCAGATGTGATAGTTAAGCTGGTGCTGTAGATAATACATCTGCATGTAGCTGATGATATTAGGTGGTTGGATTGTTTATGGAGATTATTCCGGTGGTATACAGGACATAATTTCTTATCATAAAATGTCTAGATAGGTCTATAGCTTAAAACTTTGTAAAGAAATTTGTTCAACTCATTCTACCACACAATCCAAATTCTACAGTAAAATCTCCCTCATTAAGTTTCCACTTACTCATTTAGAAAAGTCTTTGCTGATAGAGCCACTTCCTTTGTCAGTTTGATACCACACTGCTCAATAGATTCATTGCTCTGAAACGAAATTTTCAAGAGAGCAAAAGGAATATGCAGTGTGATGTTGTGACTCTGTAATTTGCATCTATAGTTTGAAACAAATACACCTGTAAGGAGAGCAGTGTATATTTTGAAATAGAGAGTATAGGCCAGTCAAGGGTCATCTGCATCTGTATGCACACTTCAGGAGAACAAAAAGAGCAGAGTCGTGGTGTATCCTCCCCCACTATGTTCCAAGGCAATATCTCTTTTAACACTGTGATAACTTAAAGGGGATTTTGCCATCTTGCATGGCTTGAAATTTGTTGAACTAATGAATGGAAGCCAGTCAGAATGTTACACACCTACTGCGTCGATTCAATTTTGTGTTGAGCTAAGGCAGCTCTCTGGGAATCACTGAGGAAATGACTTAAAGGGTCTCTTGAATAAATGGCCAAATCCGGACAGTCAAGTTTCTTTTCAGAGGTTTTATTGTTTTCTTTTGTTTTCTCTCTCTGTTGTGTTCAATGATCTAAGTCCTGCTCTGCCTAATCAGGAGGAGGAACAGAGGGAAAGTCCTCTTCATGTCAACAAAAATAAGAACTTATTATTGGTCCAATGAGCCTGTTAATTAAATCTGCAAGTCCTTCTAATTTTTGTTCCAGAAATATAATCAATATAATGATGGCTAGAGAAACAAACAGAACTTATGGAACACTTGCAAAAGTGAACAGGATGAACCTGTTCAGCTCTACTCTCCTACCTGAGGCATTTTCATGAAAGGCAATTTAGTTTGAGCGTTTCAAGAACATTTTCAGTAAAATGTGTTGCTAGTATATTTTTTGGCCTAAAAAAAAATGAAGGGGGTACCAAAAGGAATGCAGGGATATACTGAAGGTGGGAGCAGCTTTCTCCATCAGTTGTCCCCTAGTCCAAGATATGGTGAGTTTGGATGCTCTGTATGGATTGGGACACCGGGATGAGAAAAGGTCAAAATCTCTGCCTCAGTTACGTGGACTGAGCAGCAGAGGTCGTGGTTCGCAGCCAGCGCACGGCTCCTCCTTGGACTGTCCCAGTGTGGTTTTCATCAGCTTCCCTGTGTGCCGCTAGCTTCAGGAGCCACTGCCACTCTGCCATGCAATTAGAAAAGTTTATAACCAAGCCCATGAAGAAAAAAGATGCAGAAACAAATGCTTGCCATAGCAGCCCACATCCTGTAGCCCTACAATGCAAGGACTAGTAAAGAAGCTTATTTTCTTGAATTCTTTCTGAAACTTAGCTGCTTGTTAACCACATTTAGATAAGCTTCTGGTTAAAGCGCTTAGAGAATCTGCTGCTCCTATGTTCTTTTCTGAGTGATTAAATATAGAAGATTCCAAAACTTTCGCTGTTTCCATATAAAAGAGTTTCATGTTAAGATAAAGCATCTGAACCCAGGAATTAATTCAGTAAATTGAGTTTTTGTATGCACCTATGCACTTCTCCTCACCAGCGTCGCCATAAATTGCTGTAAACCTTGTACTTAATTCATAGTCAGAGCAGAAGATGAACAAATCTTCAGCATGATGAATATGTATATATTGAAGACCTGCATCTAAATAAGTGTTTTAAATCCTGTGCACACCAGTTGTTATGAAGAGATTGTTTTCATGCATATGCTGGGGTGTTGTGGGTTTGTTGCTGTTGTTGTTCAGCACTGGCTAGTTTTAGCACCTTTGCATATTCCCAAGGCAAGAGATGACATAATGGTAACACAGGAAGCCACCTGATAGAATTCTAGTTCTGTTTGTTCATTTATTTGCATATGAAAATCTCAATAACCACGTGTGGTTTTCAGTTCAACTGTAGTGCATGGCCATATTGAAAACCAGTATTTTTATTCTTGAATTTTTCAGCTCTATACAATTTCAAAGGCACAGGAAAGGCTCAACTATCTCTACACGTTGGTGATGTGGTCCATATTTTGGAGTCCTGTGAAGGTAAGTCAGTTGCCTTCAGGCTACAGGTTTCTCCGTGGGAATGACTTAATCCTTTAACTTCAGGGCAATTC
>JANHFY010009025.1:21450-42192 GCA_027560095.1 Chloroceryle inda
TTGGTGGTGGTGTTCTATTTTGAGAAAGAATCTATTCATTTTTGGAGAGCCAAAATTAGAAACATTACAGTGCCTGTGTGTTTTGGGGGAAGCCATTACCAAATGAGGAAGCCATCAAAGTGAATGTAGAGTTTATGAAGTTCATACCAGCTTCTAATATACCTGATGGAAGTTACACTAGATTTGATGGAAGTTATAATGGATTACAGTTTTTTGCCTACAAAGTACTTGTTGCTAGAAGATGCTCAGCACCCTAGTCATCCTGTAGTAGAAGAATGCTATCATGTAGAATGTTAAAGCAGGCTGTAGGTCAGCATGACAGAAACCTTTCTGAAAACCACTCAATTTACTAAACATGCTCAACAGCTGAAGTCCTGGTCAGGTCATGTAGCAGATAGTCAATATGCTGAATCAAACTTCTGTAGTTGAGATGTGCAGATATCTGAAAAACTGGCATAAATACAAAATCAGGGAGCTGAAGAATAAGAGAAGGCAAAATTTTATACATTTGTGAAGCTGAAATCAGTGTTGATAGTTTAGTGCATTCCTCCACAGTCATGTGACCTCTGCCTTCATAATCTGACTGAATTCTCTCCAAAGTCTGCCAGACCTTCCTAAGTTTTTATTAGTATCAAGGAAGAAGGGTGCTGTTACTAACACACTGTTGGGTATCTGCAAATGGCATTGTCATGCTAATGTAGTCTCAGTCTGCAGTGATATTCTTGACCAGGTAAAGAGTTAAAAAAATTATTTTTCTTAATTTCTTCTATTTTTAAGAGAAATTTGCTATCTCTGAGAATCAGTGAAATCACTGCTATCACTCATTAGGCTCTTAGTCAACTGATCTATCTTTCAAAGCCATGAGTAATGATTCATGTTACCTCCTGAAAATTGAAAGGCCTGTGTAATTCTTTAGCTTTAATTCTAAGTTTTTTAACTAGGAAAAATTACTTTGGCAAACCAGAAACCTTCTCATCCCTGTGTTGTCTGTTAATCGCAGAAAGAGCATTTCAGATTTCTGACTCCTGTGGTACGTTTGTGTCAGGATGTCAGCCCCAGCAAACTGAGTGGTGAGCTCATGGGGTGATGTTTTAAATAAAAGATTTTTTGCATCCCCTGCCCTTAACAATCTATGTCATGGCTTGCTTTATGAAGTACCTTTGATGATGGCTAAATGGAATCTACTGTATTGTGCAAGTGAGGAAATGATCCTTTATCACCTGTCTTAAAAAGAAGCTGCCAGGTGCAGCTGAGGAGTAACCAACAGTAACAGTTCTGGTTTTTCTCTTGCGTTCCTTTTATGTGCCATTTTACTTTGTTTTGCACATACAAAACATATGCACAGAACGTACATGTGCAGTCACAGCAAATGGTATGAAAGATTTTACATGCTTGGTTGTAAACTGGAGAGTCTGTGCAAATAAGTCCACTTTAGAAGTAAGTTGGAATTATATTGTTGAGAAGACAGTGGGGAAAAAATCCCAGTGCTGAAAAATCTTAAAAAAAAGAAAAAGAGAAATCTGTCCTGAGTCTTAGAGATCAGTGATTCTCTGGTGACTTGTAACACTGCCTTTCTTACAGTACTGTTTGGGGTTTGGGATGTTTTTTTATTTTTTTATTTTTTTTTATACTTTGGTTGCATGGCCGAAATACCTCTGCTGTTAGAAATCATGAGAGAGAAAATGTGGTCGGGAGGAGTTAATATCTGTTCATGAATCTATAGTCAGAAAATGTACAGTCTTAGTCAGAAAATGCTTTCTTGGGAGTGAAATAGAAGGACTATGAGTTGAATATTGTTGCTGTGCTGGTAATGTTTTGTGATGAGAAGTGTGCACAGTGGATGTGGCTTCTGCTATAATTTACTAAGGTTGAGCTCTTATGTTCTTTGTAGAAGTTTATTGTGATTTAACTGGGGCATAGATGGAACAGAGTCTGGATTGTATTTTAATTGCTGTTAGTGCAATACTGTACTGTCTTGGTTCAGAAGGGCTTTCCAGTTATGAGTGGAGCAGGAACCCTGTCACAGCCCTTCATTTTCTTGAGGTTTGAGCTTGAACTTCACACTAGGAAGTTGCTTACTCGAGCTGGATCCAGAAGATTGTAAATCCTCCTGACAGAAATGTGGTTTATTCTCCGTACATTGGAGGAAGTTGGATATATAACAGCCACGCACTCTATGTGATTAATACAGTTGTGCATGTGCAAGTCATGCTAATATGTTTCCTCATATCCACTTTAATCTCTGTATTTTTGAAATATCTATTAATTTTAAAACATCCTATACTAGATAGTTCTATGAAACAAAACCCATGACTTCATTATATGCTTTTTTTATGCACATGTTCTGTCATACTAAGTGAACTCTTTCTTCCTTTTAGATTGGTACAAGGGTTATCTAGTAAGACGTAAAGGATCAGAGGTAAGATCATGATTTTCACTGCTGTGAGACTGTTTTTGAAGGAATCAACCCAAGAAGTGTTGGTTGTTCAGGTTTTTATTTTGCCTTTTTTTTTTTTTAGTATATCAGATAGTCCTGTTATGATCTCTGCAGTCGGCCACCTCCTTTCTCTTTTCTTTCAAGATCAATAACATGATTAGCATTTTGTCCTTGACAATGTTGGTAAATGTTTTAAGTGAGGACTGGTAGAAGAAGATAAGTAAAGAAAAAATGACTGTGCCTTCAGGTTAACAGACTGATGAAGATGTAACTGGTAATAACTTCTTGAGTTAATTTGCTACTGGAGGTGTGCTACAATTTTTAGATAGCATCCATGCAAAGATACTTCAGGTTAGACTTGTGCCTATATTAAAAATGCTTTGTGGAATTTCTTTCTCTGTAGCATGGGAAAATGATATACAAAACCTTCACAGCCACTTCGAAAGGGACATCTGGGGAGCGGAGGGACAACTGTTGGCAGAGAACATGCCATCAGAAAAAATCAAAACAGTCTTAAATTGTGTATTTCTCCTTTTTCTTAATATGTATTCAGTGGCTTGTAAATATTACCAAT
This sequence comes from Chloroceryle inda, assembly GCA_027560095.1. Lineage (NCBI taxonomy): Eukaryota > Metazoa > Chordata > Aves > Coraciiformes > Cerylidae > Chloroceryle > Chloroceryle inda. Next base: position 24,462 of record JANHFY010009025.1, read on the forward strand.
AATTTGCATTAACTTAGAGTAACTAATTTGTGTTTGTTTTCAAACTGTATGTGAAAGAAACATGTTTTAGTTGCCTTGTGCAAGTATTACGTGCTTGATTTACTGTTCAATTTCATTGCTCAATGACTGCATAACCTAAGAGACAGAGGAATGAATAATTGCTTATCATAATTATGCATAATTTTCTCCAGATTCCTATTTGTTGTTTCTCATGCTGTACAAACTCCAGGACAACTGTATTGTTTGTACAGTTGTACAAATCCTTGTATAACATTTATATTGTACAATATATCTACAATATAAACAAGTATACAAAAACTACACATTATTTGTTATCTTCCATTTCTAGAGTGTGACAGCTGAGGTGGAAACCAGGCTAGAGATGAGGTGGTTCACCTTAAGTTCTTGGCAATGCAGTATTGCAGTGGAGTGTCTGCAGTAGCCGAGGGTGGAGATGGTGGAATAGCTACCCATCCTCCCCCTCTCTTCTCTCCAATACTGTAGCAGTTGTTTTAAATGATCCTTTGACATTTCTTTTGGCTCAATCTGCTGTTGCTGTTTATTCTAACTAAAACTTCAAGTTATTAAAGTTTATCATAAAATGGGAAAGTAGTTCCCATAACTAACCACTTCCTTCTACCTAACTCTTAATATTTCTCAAGGGTTTCATCAAGGTCGACATGCATGTAATATGCATTACGAAGTATTATTCATTTAATGTAATACCATTTCACTAAATTTTCTATTAATGGGACATTGCTTTTCACTTTGCTTCTTCATGGACTCTTTTGAACTTAAATCTTAATGAAAAACTGTGGAAGTGATAAGACAGGACTGTGTTTTGGTTGAAATCTAGTGCTAAAAGAAAACTGCTATTAAAGCTGGAATCTAAGTGAGAGTAAGACTTGGCCAAGTACCTCACGTAGATGTCAGTTACCAAACAGAGAAGAACTGAAGAACCACCTAGCTTAACAACCACCACTACAATTGCTATTTAATGTGTGGTTTGTTATGAATGGGTTGATGGTTAAACATTAATTTAGGATAACTTCAAACACTTGAGCTGTTGTAGAGCAAAGACACATCATATTAGGTCATTTTGTCTGGGAACCTTATTTTTTCTACACAGGTCAATTAAAAATGTTGAGAATGTAATGAAATCTGCTTCCTTTGCTACATCTTGCTGCATGGCTGTAGCTAGTACAAAATGAGACCATAATCTCAACTGCAGTGGTGCCACATATATCAAGCAGGGCTGAGAAATTATGGCTTTACTGTCTCCCTCTGGTGTGCACTGCAAATGAATGTTTTGGGGGTTTTTTTTGTCTTAAACGAATTTAAGTCTTATATGCAGTGTTCTTGGCTCTAAAGTTAAGTTTGAGTTTACTGCCCTTCATATCAGTGGTCATTTTGTTATTCATCCCAAGTGATTTCCTCCATCTATCAATACTACTTTCACTAGATGCAAGCATCTCATATCAGCATCTCTCCTTTAGTTTGATAATCAAGCCGATCTCTAAATTAGATGGCATTTTTTTCCTAGGATGAGAACTGTATGGGCTGATGCACAGAGAAAATATATCTTTACTGTATTTATACTGTATGTACTGGGGTTTTTTTGAGAGTAGATGGAGTGATGAGGGTGGAAGAGGGTGTTTCTTATGAAGAAAAATAATTCTGTGCATTCTGTGTTTGTAGAAAATCATATGACAATTTATTATTTTCCTGTCAAATGGGAATGCATCCAACTGGAGAGAAAACTAGACAGGCAGTAGTTAATTTGGAGATTAGAGTTTATACTCAGTCACAGTTTTATGAAGAAAATGCAAGACGAAGAAAAAAAATGAAAAAGGGGGCTTCTGACAAAGCTCATTTGTTACTTAATTGTTCTTGGACAATAAGAGTGGATTGTGTTTCGATTTTTATTTTTCTCCTTCAACAGGGAATATTTCCTAAATCTTTCATCCATATCAAGGAAGTTCCTGTGGAAAAGAAAAGGTATTGAATTTAACTGTTTTATTATGTTAAGGAACTTGTCTGCTAAAGAATGCATTTTAATCCTTTTCTATGCTTTAAGCACAGGAGCTATAATGTAAAGCTATCAAACTCGGATACTCTCTTTCATGTTCCTTAAGTTTTCTTCTTGTTCCTAGGCATACAGAAAATGTAATACCTGCTGAAATTCCCTTAGTTCAAGAAGTTACCACTACCCTCTGGGAATGGGGAAGCATCTGGAAGCAGCTCTATGTGGTATGCTCTTTGTGGCCTGTTAATTAGTCCTATTTATATGTATTGAGGCCTTGTTCAAATTAGCAATTTTTCTTAGATGCAGGGCAGGATTGGGGAGGATTTAAGATTTTTTTTTTTTCTTCATCACTGCTTAGATTTACCCTTTTCTTCAATGGCTTTAAATTAAAAGGGGTGGAATTTCATGCCTTTAGTTTCAACTTTGAAAGTCCTGTACATGATAAATTTCTCATAATTGCTTTTTCCAGAGTTGACATATTTCAAGATGGGAGGATCAAACACAACTAGCAATCATTTGGAAAATATTCACCATGTTCACACAAAAGTGTTCAAGGGTTACTGGGTGCATGTAGCTATTAACAATTGGCAATTATAATAAGTCAGCCTTTCACCTTCAATTCCTTAATTTTAAATTTCTTAAAAGAGAAGATTATATTTTTTTGTGTCTTGCAGGAAACATTTTTTTCCTGTGAGCACTCTGACTCAGTACAAAAAGTGCAATGACTTTCTTCGGAGGTAACAGTCAAAATGGCCACTGCACCAGTATCTCTGTTGCTGTAGTTGTGACAGCCTTTTGTACATGCTTTTGATGCCCACAGTGTACCATAGAACCACAGCTGTGATTTATTGTTTGGATTTTGGTTTTGTTTGGGTTTTTTGTTTGCTTGTTTTTTAATTATCTTTTTATTTTATTTGGACCTGAAATATATTTGTGCAGACCTCAACTATCCCTTATACAGAGACCAAACCCCTCTTGTAATATTTCACCTCTCCTTGGACTACAAGCAAGATAAAATTTCAATTATACAAGGCTATTTTTTACAATTGCCTCATGAGATATTTTGCCCATTGTAACCTGACACGAATCCCTACTGATTCTAGTGACCTGTTTATGAATTTTTGGTCTTGGGGATTAGGCAAAAGTGTTAACTGGAAAAAACATCACAAGACCATGAATTCTCCAGTACCTGAGTAGTCTTTTCTAATAGATAACCTATTTCAACAACTTGCACTGACTGTTCCAGGATCCCTGCCATTGGATTTTGCTTTTTCTCTGTTAAGGCAAAGACATCTTGAATATGGTGCTGTTTTAACTCATTAATGTTTTCTGAAAAATGTCAGTTCTTAATCTTCCTTGTGTTACAGTCAACAAATAACTTTTCCTGTTTCAGTGGAACGGCTTTACTAATTTCTGTACACTCTTTCACTTATCTCTTCCATGTATTAATACCAGAATTGAATGTTCTTGTTCCCCGCATGCTCTTATCAGTAGCTCATGCAAAAGTAAATGGCTTCTGTAACGTTTCTTGTTGGTGAGATTTAGTTAATGAACTCTAAACCAGCACAATTAAAACCAAAATCATGTCATTCCCTGCCCCCATACAAACTGCTTAAATTTCCTGTCCTTTCTTTCCAGTCACATGGGAGATTCTCTCCTTAGCAATTTGTGGGATGAGACGTGGAAGAAAACCGTGCAAAATACTTGGCCTAATTCTTGCTCCCGCAGTCATTTGGCATTAAATATGACACATACTTTATTTGTCAGTACCAACATTTCACTTCAGCTTGAAGCCTGACAACTCCTGTTTACTTATATACCTTAGACCAACAAGAAGGAGCGGTTCCAGCAGGTGCAGTCCATGATGTATGACTTAATGGAGTGGCGCTCACAGCTTCTGTCCGGGACTTTGCCAAAAGATGAACTCAAAGAGCTCAAACAGAAAGTCACTTCCAAAATTGACTATGGTAACAAGTAAGTGACCTCTGTTGCTTCTGAAAAAAATGGGTTTCTTTTAAAGCATTCAGCTAGAACAGAGATGGTGATTAAGTTTTCCTGTTTGTAGTTGTGTGTCTCATTAATGTGAGATTAGACATATGGAATCTTTCTTTTCAAGCTTCTTGCTGTTGTTCCTGTGGTAATAGTAGGTACCATGCTGAGGCTTCTTGTAGCGAGTAGTTTTCTCAAAGTATTAATATACTTGTTAATTACATATATATGAGCTTGTCAATTGTAAAGATTTGAAGTTGGCCTTTATATACCAATAAAATCAGTGTTTTGGGGACCCCAAACTTCTCCATCTTCACAAATGCATCCTACCCCCAATAGTGTTATGTTACCACTTCAAAAGTGGTGCTGAGACACCTTTATGTAGTGGATGAATGGCAAAAGTCCCAAGTCTTAAGTGTCCAGAGCCTTTGCTACAAGCACCACACCAGCACTCTACATGAATGCTCTCCAATTTATTAGGGAAATTCCAGGCAGAACTCCTTTTGATTGCAGAAGTGAAACCACCAGGGATAGAATAGCTACTTGACAAAATGCTTTGTCTACTTCTTTTTAATTAAAAGTCACTGCAACACAACACATTTTTGGCAAAAATGGTTATGTGGGTTTGAGTGATGTTCCACCAATTGATAAGGGGGGAGAGAGAGCTTGCTCAACAAATCCACGTAGTATTTGTTTTATAGGCATTGGAATCTGTTTACAAACTGCGTTTAGCTATTGCAAGTGGCTGTGGTTATTGTGGCCTGAAGGCTTCTATACAGCCACAAGCCTTTAGTTACCTGTGGTTACACATAAGCAATGACCGCAGGATGTTACAAAACTCAACTTGTTCACTGTGATTTGTGATCACTTCTGATCAATTGTACCCTCACGGAACACCCTCGGGAACACACACATCCTGCTACACTCTGTGGAGCTGAAGGGTCCCCCAGGATACATTTTACTGTGAAACACTGCAGTGGAAGAAGCCTAGCTCTGATTACAACAGCACTAACATTTCTTTGCTTTCAGACTTTTCACACTTCTCTTTCCAAATCGGGAGACAGTAAACTGCTTCCTTTTGAGGAGCATGGGTTGAAGGGGATGTTTAAAATTATTTGGGGTTGTGCAAGTTAGGTAGCATTTGGAAGTGCCTGAAAACGTGGGGTTGAGTTGTGATGGGTGAAGGAAACTTCCCCGTTTGTGGAGAAGGAATAAAGGGGAATGACACTGGAGGCTGAGGGGGATGTTGTGGGAGAGGAGATTGAACATCAAATCAGGAGAGGTGGTGGATAATCAGGTAAGGTGAGAAAGATGGCTTGCAGTCTGGTACAGACTGTTTGAAGCAAGATGAAGAGTGCCATTTGGGCAGCCAGTACAGTTAAGACAGTACTCTGTCTGCCACAGAGTAACTTTTAAGGAGGATGGAGGAGTGCGATGACAGGCAAGAAAGGGCAAATCTTGGCTGAGGTGATACCATGATGCTATGGGCAGCAATATGTTGGATGTATGGAGGCAAGACTTGAGATTTGGGGTAAAAGAAAAGAAGAGCAGAAGGAAAAAAAGCATGATTTGTATGAGAGCAAAGGACAACAAAGCATAGTAGTTTAAGTAACAGCACTGGAAAAGTAAGAGAGCAACATAACAGCAGAAAGCAACAGGAACAACCTACACATACTGATTACAAATGTTATATGTTAAATAGCAATTGCTTGAAGTCACTGAACATGTTGCATCTGTTTGATGTGCTAAGCATTTGTATGCTTTGGTGACATTATAGTAAATTCCTAAAATGGATGAACACTGCAAAAAGCTTGAAAAGAAAATCAGGGCATTTAGTTATTTTTTTTCTTCAATCAAATACTGTTGCCTATCTTTAAACTTACCTGATTGCTTTAAAACTTGAGCAGCTCCTTGTGCCTTACATTTCTAAGTTTTATTTTTGTAGAAGGAAATCACCCTGCTGTTGTGCTCTTTGTATTTTCACAGGATACTTGAGCTAGATCTAATAGTTAGAGATGAAGATGGAAATATCTTGGATCCAGATAAAACCAGTGTCATCAGCCTCTTTCATGCACATGAAAAAGCGACTAATAAAATCACAGAGCGAATTAAGGAGGAAATGGTAGGAATGAGTGGCCAAATGTAATGCTTCCTTTGCTACAATGAAAATGAAAATACAATGCAGTGGTTGAAGGATGTAACCTTTTACCATAAAAGTTGGTTGAAGATTTTGCCTCTGACTGAACTAAGAGTGGATTCACACTCACGGGTTACAAGTGTGGCTAAGCCTCAAATCAAGTTAGTTGCATTTGTGTACTGGATTCAGGCTGCGGGCTGGGCTGAGGGCTTGTGTCTAAAGGTGGTTCTAAGCCCATTCTTTCCTTTGTAAATAGAAATATGTCTCCTCATTGGATCTGTGGGCTACTTGATAGGCTGATTTGTGTATTGAGTAGTATTGGAGTTTACGCTGGAAGCTATGAGTAACCACAGCCCTTTTTAGAAGAGCTTGTGACAGCACTAGTTATTAGCTATGCGTTGCTGCTGCCTAGTCTCAAGGAGCTGATGAATTTCAGCTCACTAAAGAGGAACTCAGGTGAACTCAACATAATCTTGTTGACATCAGAAGTTAGCTTGCCTAAGCAAAGCCTATCAGTGCATAAATTTCACCTGTTAAAATGTAAAGCAGGTGACTACACTTCCTTGACCTTTTTCTATAATAAATCTTTTCAGGGACTTGTAAGATAATTGGGTTCCTTTATTCATTCATGAGGAAATAAACAGTAATAAAGCAAGTAAGACACTTGACAAAAAGAAGTTGGGCTGTCATGATACTTCAACAATGCCCATGACAAATCACTGGAAAACATCTTATGAGTTCTCAGGAGTACAACTAAGTAAAGCTTGCTTCCCAGACTCCAAATGTAGTTAACAGAGAAGAGAAGGAAAATTAACTTTTCCATTGCAAGCAGCCTGATTTTTCTTTGCAGGAAAGGTATCGAACACATGCATATACAGGAGGGAAATGTAACCTGGCTCTTTGCTCCTGAGTGAAAAGAGGTGTAAGATTTTTAAGAAATTAAGCTTTCTAGAGGTGAAGGGAGAAGGAATGAGAAACAGATGAACTGTTGAGTTCCTTGGAAATAATCATAAAATGTAATAATCCTTGTTTCATTTCTAAAAGGAGACACCTATGTGAAAGGATAATATGCTTAGAATCCCATACCAAGGAAGTTCTTACTCCTACTAAGTCCCCCAAGTACTGCAAAAAATTGATTTAAGGCATCTCTGTCATCAGCTGCTTCATTATTTGTGCACAGAGGTAGCTCCCTAGCCTGGGTGAAGTGTTCTGAAGAACCCAGTCTTAGCTCTCTATCTCCTTGCATACAATGAAGGCTCTGAAGAGGAAGGCAGGATCTTCCACACCTATTTCACTTATGCACCTTCTAACCTGTTAATGTTCTAGGTTCATAGTAGAAAATGATGTTGATACACCAGTGAAGCCTTCTGGAGGATCAGAAACTTATTTGCTTGTCGTGTCTGTGTTAGTAAGCAATGCCTTTTAGAGGAATACACTGGGCAATGCTTATTTGCTGAAAACCAGTGTTTTTACCCAATTTTTCTTTGCTTGTTCAAGACGAACTGTTGCCTGTGATAAAAACTGAAACTGCTTGTAGTATCCTAACATTTGAATTGATAGATCTAGCTAACGATTTTCCTCCAGTCAAAGGATCAACCAGATTATGCATCGTACTCCCGAATGTCTTCATCCCCCACCCACAGCCTCTATGTCTTTGTGCGGAATTTTGTTTGCCGGATTGGAGAGGATGCCGAACTCTTTATGTCGCTCTATGATCCACAGAAATCAACCATTATAAGGTAAGCTGTCAGAGAGAGTAGCAAAAGGAGCTAGTCAAAATAAAGTAAAATAGTTGCTCACATGCGAGTAATGCAGAGGATGTGTAAATAAAAGAAAGAATACAAAAAGGAAAGGGAAGTGTAGCTGGATCTAGCTGGCAGCTATTTGAAGAATTCTAGGGTAAGTTGTCCTAAGTATTTTTGTAGGTAATTGCTGGATTGAACATTTCAGAATTCTGGAGAAGCCTGAGACTGCTTCAAAATTAAGACATTGTTCTTGATGGGAAATATTGTGGTGCCTGGAGTAAAGTGCTGAAAGAAGGAAGGGGACCAAATGGGACTAAACTATAAATTCAGCGATAGATTAAGGTTCTGTTGAGTATACCTGGCAGACTAATGTCATGTTTCCTCAAAAGAGAAAAGTGCCATTCTGTGTAATGTTCAAGTTATTTTTCAAAGTTTACTGCTGGTATTTTGTATAGCTTTTTTTCTTGTTTTTTCAGTCTGATATTAGATTTAAACAATTACCACAGACTGCTGTCTGCTATGCAACCTTTGTTATGCACTGTGATAGGGAAGAATTTTGAAATCACGTGACAAATAGGTTTTTTATCTTCTAAACAGTGAGAATTACTTGGTGAGATGGGGGAGAGAAGGCTTTCCGAAGGAAGTTGATATGCTCAACAATCTTAAAGTAGTATTCACAGTAAGTGTTGTCCAGTTTACTTTGTATTTGCAAATTGGATTTTCTCTTCTCTGTGGTCACTACCAAACTCCTGAAGACTGAGCAAGATGAAGAAGGAAGCAGAAGTAATCTTAGCGCAAGAACCATTCACTGAGTGTTTTGAGGCAGTGACAGTGCCTCAATGTCCTTTCTTCAAATCCATTTGCTGCCTCCTACGTTTACTGATGACTTGATTTTTATTTATTATTTTTTTCATCTGCTGTGCCACTTGATCGTTACTCGTTTCTATTTCTACTTTAGCTTATACTTTCTTCTAACTTCAGCCTGTCAGTTTTTCATCCATTCTGTGGGCTCAGTCTGTCATGGTAGTGGTTTTGGTTTTCCTATTTTTTTTCTCCATTGGTTGGTTGGGGTTTTTTCCCCACTGATTACTGGGGCTCAAGTTATTACTGAATGTCCTACTTAAATTTCACAACTTGGTTCTTCCCCAAGTAATAGTGAAATTAATTTTTGTCTGCATTTTAGGATCTTGGAAATAAAGACCTCAGCAGAGACAAAATTTATTTAGTTTGTCAAATAGTCCGAGTTGGAAGTATGGATCTCAAAGACAGTAAGTCAAAGAAATGCACACAAGGACTGAGGCGGCCTTTTGGAGTGGCAGGTAACTGATGTCTCTGGTGCTGTAACTGAAGCAGGACCCCAGTGATAATTGCCAGCCTTGAACCACACAATCTACCAAGACATGTCAAAATACAATTTAGCTGCAGGAACTATCTTCTATATTTGATTTTTTTAAGTCTATGAAGTCTGCATACACATTAGCCTTTTAGTTCAGGTTAGAAATGTGCTTTTGAATTTAATTTTCTAAAAATTCTTTCTTCCTGTTCCGCAGTGCAAACCAAAGCATGGTACCAGAATATAAAAGACTTCCTTGCAGATTAGACCAAAACTAGTCTGAAGCAATTCTTCTTTCACTCGTCTGTAGTATGGACTTTGCACTAAACCTTCTGCCCCACAGATCCAACCCTACTGGCCTACGCTGCTTGCTAGTGAAAAAAATCCTTCTTTACCTTGAGGCACAAGAACACTAATGCACATTTTTCGTAGACAGGAGGAAATATATTGCAATGCTTTGACCTTTTGATGGTTTTTCTTTTATTCTTCTAGTTATGGATATTACAGATATCATAAAAGGAAAAGCTGAAAGTGATGAAGAAAAGCAGCATTTCATTCCCTTTCACCCGTAAGATGATTATAGATATATTTTTTTTTATAAGTGCAAAAATATTTCTTTATCTCTTTGGCTGTAACTATCTGTGACAAGTTTGAAGAGAAAATAATTTTTCCCTGTTAATAATTTTATATGCTAATAGTGCTAATTATTTAGGTATCACTTCAGAAGGCATTTAAGGCTTCCCAGGGGATACATAGCATGTAAAATGGATGTGTAGTTCTATGAATGTGTTCCTTCAGACAGCCAGTACCATGTCCTTGATAAGAAAACCCCAGTGAAATAATTATCCATACCCAACTGTAAGCTTTACAATTACAGATAGCTAGTAATTTATATGCTTGATTCCGTTCTGAATTTGAGAAAAAAATCAGAGTAAAAATTGTCTTAGAGTTAAAAAGTAGTTGAATTGTCATTTAACAACTATCTTCAAAAGAAATAACAAAGTGATACTTGTAGATCCAATACCGAGATGACAGTATGTACAGGAAACATGTTTGTGCATTCTACATAGCACTGCTGCTATGTACTGTGGAGAATAAATGTATTTCTGAAACACCCAAGAAGAGCACACTGGTTTATTATTTTCACTTTATGTGAGATTTTGGTTCTTATTTCAAAAGTAGCTAAAAAAATTCAAATTTCTTTCGTCAGGCCGTTTATCAGAGAAAGCGGGCTGGGCTGGGCTGGGCTGCTGGGGAATGCACTCCTGCTGTGCCTGTGCCTACAAAATGATGAGCTTTCTTATTGTCAGTCTGGCACAAAATGCCATTCCTGAACTTGTCGATTTAATCTTTTTTACTTCACTGTACACATAAGCTTAACGTGAGTGGTCTGCAACTTGGAGTGAGAGATAATGAAATTGCAGAACAAAGCAAGGTCAAGTACAGCCAAGAGGACTGAGACTGTTTGTCATCTATGTTCTGAATGTGTTTGATGTATCTAGCACTCACTTCCTAGTAGACACTGTTTTTTTTTTCCTCCTGCAGGGTAGTGGCAGAGAATGATTTTTTACACAGTCTCCTAAGCAAAGTCACTGCATCAAAAGGAGACAGTGGTGGACAAGGTAAAGCAGAGGGGCTTTATAATTTATTATTTTTTAAGCAAGGTAACAAGGTCTTCTTGTGGGTCTCCATTTTATATTGTTTACATTTTAGAATGATAGCATGGTTTGGGCTGGAAGGGACTTCTAAAGGTCATCCAGTCAGACCCCTCTGCAGTGAGCAGGGACATCCTCAACTAGAGCAGGTTGCTCAGAGGCTCATTGAGTCTAACCTTGAATATCTCCAATGCTGGGGCCTCAACAATACTTCCCCATGCAGACTTTTATGTCACCTTTGGAACTGGAAATGAAGAATCATGAATTCATTACAGAATCTTGAAGGCTATTTAAGTTTGTAGCTAGAGAATTGGATTATAGAGCTTTTACTTAGAGCTGAAGGAAGTGGGGGAAGTGAATGCTTATCACCATTTTGGTGGGCAGAGGAGCCAATCATCTGAAAAGAGGGGCTTTTTTTTTCCTTGCCAGAAGGGTAAACTTTTTTTTTTCCCCCCCTCTTAATAGGTCTCTGGGTAACTGTGAAAATGCTCGTTGGAGATGTGATTCAAACTAGGAAGGACTATCCACATCTTGTAGACAGAACGACAGTTGTTGCTAGAAAGCTGGGATTTCCTGAGATAATCATGCCAGGTAGGGGGAGCTTTGTTCCATTATTACAGAATGGATTTCTTTAATTCCTTAAGTTAATAAGCATCAGCTGCAGCCTTATTTACTTCTGTAAGGGGTAACTCAGCCTTTTTAGAATTAATTCTTCATGGCATGTTTTGCTCTAATATTAGAGGCTTCTATAAAACAGTGCAATCCTTGGGAAGTATTTTCTAGTACTTAAATACAAAAAATAAAATTAAGGCAGTAAGGGATAATCCCAGCTCCTTGTACACATCTTACTTGTCTTCTAAGTAGATTATGGTAGATGCTTACTTGAATTGTTAAGTAACTTTATTTTTGTTGTAACTTACTGCTGTCTTTTGGTGGTAATAAACATGTAAGTTTGCAATATCTTTTTTTTTTTTTTTAATGTGTATTTATGCTAAAATATTTTCAAATGAAAATCACTCGCTGGCTGCAGTGCTCCCTTTTAAAAAACACACACACACACAGAACCTCCAATTCCAATCTCCATACTTCTTTTAAAAGTAATCATGGATTTGTTCACAAGAGAAAACTGAAGTATGAAGCTCCCTGTAGAACGAGAGCTGCGAATTCGGGGAAAATTCGTTAATGGCATCAGCAGTGACTTGGCCAGCAGGTGTCAGTGCAGGACGAGAATTGCCTCAAGTCACTTGGAGGACTCCCGTTTGGTTCGGTTCACATCGTAGCTTAGAGATAAAAATTTAAGTTCAGATGGAAAAGAAGACATTTTTATCTGTTTCACAGCACGAACAGCAGTACTCTTGTCAAGTTCAGTTGACCCAATGCTCTCACAGCATTTTAATTGTTTTTTAACCTTCCCTTTTTTTAGGAGATATAAGAAATGACATCTATATTACACTGCTGTATGGAGATTTTGATAAATACAACAAAACAACTCAGAGAAATGTAGAAGTGATCATGTGTGTCTGTGATGAAGAAGGAAAAATGGTGCCAGTAAGTTGTTTTTTTTCCTGTGTGATGGACATAGAAACATGAGTTACCTTACAGAAATAAGCCTTGAACTTCTTATATTTTTATAAAATACCATTGTGCAAAAACTTGCACTTCCCTCAGTTGTCATCCTGTAACATCTAATAAATTTTATGATGTTTAAAGTGACATATCTATTAAAGTTCTATAAATGTCCTGCAATAAAACTGTAAAGAGAAATATCACTGAGCTCTTTTAGCTGTGCCAAGGAACAAATGCTGCTTCTGACAATTATTGCATTCTCACTCTAGGGTCTTTCTTGTGGAAATTCCCAGGGGATTGCTATTTGTATATAAAAATGTCACAAGTACAAACACTTGTTCCAGGAAGACTGTGTCATTGTCTCTTGAATTAATTACATGCAAATAACTCAATTAGTGACAAGAGGATTGTGGACACTGTACCTATGCAACATAAATATTTACAGTGTCTTTTGCTTGTCTGCTGCCATTTGGAGAATTTTGTGTCTTTTCCTTAGGGCTTTTTAAAGTTTGTTATTTGGGGAGCTTTCTGGCCTTTTCTTTTCTGAGCTTTTTACTGTTCACTACACCAGTACTGTGATCATGAGGGTGAAATCATAATGATGTTTCTTGAGATAAAGATGGAGTAAGTCACTGTGGTTCATGATGTGAAGTATGTTTATGAACTACAATGAAATACTCGACTGAAAATTTAACTTGGAAGCTTGAATGAAGAAAATCCTAAATGGACACAATGCATAGGGTCCCACAACAATTTGGAACCCTGATTACAAAAATATCCCTACCTGTATGTAAGAAAAAAACTGAATCCCATGACTTGGATGTGCAGGAGTTAACTGTTGTCAAGTGAACTTCTGCAACCTTTATGCTGTCTTTTCACAAATAGCGTCTTTAAAACACATACACCAAAGTATTCTTTAAAGAAATTAACCTATTTCAATGCATAAAATCTTGCCTTCCAATATAATGTAGGTTGAGTACTGCAGAATCATCTCTTCTGCAAATGGCGGGAGAAATTGGATTTGTCGCTTTGGAACATACAGTTCAGATCAGAGACAATCCTGCCTGCTTTCTGGGGGCAATATGCCTTAGAAAAGCTTAAGCAACTGTTCTGAGGAGTTAATAGAAATGCTGTTGAATGCAAGTAATAACAAAAGTAACTCATTTTCCCTTCTAGTCTCAAAAAAAACCAAAACCCAAAAACCAATAATCTGTCACACCAATGAATTTATATTAACTTCAATGTTTCTAATTATCCATGAAACCAAAGAGGTATCTTATCACTAAACAGGAACTTGGTCATCTCTGGTTGGGTATCGAGCTAGTTTCAGTTGAAGATCCAGCACTACATTTGCTGTTGCAAGTGAAAGGTTTCTGTTTCAGTGTATTCTGTGACATTCACTGGAAACAACTCAGGACATAAACCTTGAAAAATAATAATTCAGGCACATGAAACATACCTTTCTGCAGCTAAATCACTCTGACTAGACCTCACAAATCATTCTCTGGTATCAGCATCATGCTCTTTTGTCACAAGGCATCCTGGTGTGTGACGCAGACTTCTACAATCCACAGGATTTGCAGGAGGAAAAATTGCACCTTGGCAATAGTTAGTGTAGCCTGTACAGGGTTAATTTCATCTGTGTCTTCAGGAGAGAGTTTAGTGCGTTTGCTGTTTTCATGCACTTTAGTTTCATATCTGATGCCTGGTATCGGTGATTCATTTTTCATTAGCAGCATTAACAGTTACTTTGCCTGTACAATCCTCCACCACAGTCAGCTACAGCAGACAGTTGCAGGCCCTCTCATCACAGATTCACTGAATAAACTGAATTCTCACTATTGAGACAATTTTTGAACCTGATCACATCTTGAAGTTGCACCTGTACTAGTTCTGATAGTCCTTAGAGAATGGGCAATTCTAAATGTTGAAAACATGCAGGAAGGTGCAGGATTAGTGCCTCTTCTTTTAGTTTGAAAGTCACCTCTGGTATGCAGCCAAATACTTCTGAGTTTCTCCTCGAACAGAGTATTTTCAAGTGAATGAGAGAAATGGAGTAATGAAGAGAGATTATTTTTGTGTTTCTTCTACTAAGGGAGATGAAGTCTTGATTACTTAAGCTCACTCGTTAGAGAAATCAAGTCTGTGTGTGCTCATCACCCAGCTTCTCTGAGCACGTGCTGTCACCCCTGTAACATGCCCCGCAGCACTAGGTCCTGTGTAAATTTATGGAATACATTATGGAACTGTATGTTCAGAGGCTTGGCAAAGGCAGTACCTGCATATTACCAACGCTTCCTTTCTGCTGTGCTTTCATTATTACTTAACTTTGTGTGACGCTGTATCCAAATTCCACCTGCTTGCTGAGGACAGGTCCTCTGCTGCTCCATACGCGCTGGGCCCGAACCTGCCGCTTTCATGGCACGCCTGCTAAGGCCCGACGCTGGTGCAGGAGTGGGGCCCACTAACTGGGAAAGGTTCTTGCTCTGCTGCTGGGCCCAGCTTTCTGCGCTGCTCCCTGACGGGTGGGAGGCGTGGGGCAGGTTGGGGCTGAGGGCGGGAAGCGGAGCTGGGGCCAGCCTGGCTGAGGGCGCTGCGGCCGCCATGACTCTGTGGCCAGGTCGTGGCGAGGTGCAGAGGTACAGCCGCCGCGGGAGGTGTGGGGAAGGACCCTCACTGACGTTTTCATTGATTTTGCTCAAGTTATACAAATTCATGAGCCATTAAGCACTTTCTTCCTTTATTTAATTTATTTTTTTTAATTTCTTTTGTAAGAATGCTGTTTGCTTGGGCGCGGGGGACAGGCCCGTGAGTGAGTACCGATCAGTTCTGTACTACCAGGTCAAACAGCCACGTTGGATGGAAACATTGAAGGTACCGTGGATATGCTTTACTTTTTTTTTTTTTTTTTTTTGCTTCCATTTCTTCATTGCTCACACAGAAAAGATGTACAAGATCAGCTTTTTCTTAAAAAAAATAAAGAATAAAAAAATTGGTCCTGAATAGAGCTGGAAGGATAGGTCCTTAATCATGCATCAGTAATTAGAGACATATGATTACTGAGGCTTAAAATTTGGCCTAGAAAATGATGTTAAGATCTTTGTGAAGCAAAACAAATGAGGTCTTCTTAGATAACCTGATGTCCTAGCACAGCTCATCAAAAATGAAATACTTCATTTGTTCTTATGCGTTGAGTTGCATGAGAAAAAGAAAATAATTGAAAAAAGGTTTGCAAGCCGTCCCCCCCCCCGCCCCGCTTTGACCCGAAACAGTTTGATTTTAGAGAGAAAAAAATGTCTTGTATTTCTTTAGAGACACACCAATCATTATCTGTCTTGAAGGGGAAAATGCCCAGAAGCTTCTAGAAGTAGTTCTTAACAAGCATGTTTCAGGCTTTTTAGCAAGCATGATTGTTTTTGAAGGCAATATTGAAGACTATGTTACTGTGCAGTTACTACACTGAGATGTGTTGCTGACATGACAGAGAACAGGGAGGGAATGCACGTGTCATTTGAAACAGAAGCATATCTGTTGTTTAGAAAACCTTGACCCACCCTCTTTTTTGTTTAATATGCTAGTTCCTTTTTAAATTCTCCTGTAATTCGGACTTCTGTACAGAATCACTAGCAGTAGGTTCTTTTGAAAACTGTAGGTCATGTGAAGGAGTGTTATGCAGTAAGAATTGTGAAGGGAAGCTGTGAATGAACACAGAGGAGTACAAGTCTTAAAAGTTTCAGAACTGTAAGCTTGATAATGCAGAATTTGCTTGTTCTGCTGTTTTGGTTTTTCTTCTGTCGTTGGCCTTGTCTTGTCATGTATTTGTTGTAAGTAGGTACACTACTTGAAGAATAAAGCAGTTGCAGGTTCCTGGGATTCTACTCAAGACTTTGAAACTTAATTTAATCACAAAAATATACTTAATATATTTTGCTAGAATGTTTTAATCTTTGTCACCTGTTTATTAAACTGGTAATAAAGATGAAATGTGTAAGCTTCATAGTGCAGAGGTGTTGCATAATTCTGTATGGTTAACAGGATAAGTAACAATACTGCACTATACTTATTTTCAAGTGTATAAACATCTTTATGCTTTAACTTACAGGGTTCAGTGATTTTTTTTTTCGGTTACTTCTGTGGTGGTGCTAGACTTTGAGCAAAGCTGAACAGCTAACTGTTTATCAGCTATTTCTGCTACTGTGACCAGGCTCAGTAGTTTTAAGTGACCTGTGAAAGGTAATATGGAACCAGTATAACCACCTTCACTCTCTTCCCCTCCCTACCTCTAATTTCTCTATTTTCTCATTTTACAAAAGGTAGCAGTCCCTATCGAAGACATGCAGAGGATACATCTGCGCTTCATGTTCAGGCACAGGTCATCTCAAGAGTGTAAGTATGGAGTTTTTACCTCTAGGGAATTTGAATTCATTGGTCGATAGTCTACTGAAAATACTTTACTTTGCAGCTAAAGATAAAGGAGAAAAGAATTTTGCAATGGCCTACATAAGACTAATGAAGGAGGATGGAACAACTCTTCAAGATGGCATCCATGATTTGTTAGTCCTGAAGGTATTGGATGAGTGTTTTTTCTTTCCTTTCCCCCGCATGACTCCTTTTTTCCATGCTGTTGCCTTACATTGCATTGTTTGTTTTCTCAGTGCTGAATTAATTTTATTATTCTATATAAGAATTATTCCATCAAAATAGTATGGGTTTAACAAAAACAAAAGTGAATGTAACTTGTTCCACGGTCAGTAAATGTCGCTTTAAATTTTAATGCGCGAGAGGTGTTATCTAAGTGCAAGGTGAGATGGTTACTCTTTCTGCTATTTTTCTTGGAGTTTGTGCTTTTGGCCTTCTGTAGTATAGAGTAAGACATGCTAAAGCTCAGTGCCTGGATGTGTATCCTTACTCTTGCTGAAGAGGGGGAAAGTGTTGTTCTGATTTATTTAGAATCTTTGTCACATGAATAATCAGTGAGTGTAATCTTAGGGAATTGATTGCTTGAGGCTGCTCTGTGTAGTTACTCAAATACAGAAATGAAAGTTTGAGGAATTTAGTTTTGGATGTGAGGACTAGTTTTGGGTAGCCCTGATTGGACACAAGTAACATACTGGACTTTAAACTGAGTCAGGGAACAGAAATTTCAAGAGTTGTTTTCCCCTCTTGGAAAATAGTGTCTAACTAAGAACCAATAATTCCTTCCAATACAGAAGTAATTTCACGTCAGCTATTTCTTAGTACTCTTAAGTAAACTAGTTAACTGTTAACCTTAATGGCAAG
>JANHFY010009026.1:29811-40466 GCA_027560095.1 Chloroceryle inda
TTCTTTAGTTATGATTTTCTGAAAAAGAAAACCAAGGCCTAGGTAGTTTAGCTTTCTAGCCTTGTTTCATACTGTTATTCCAAGTTACAAAGAGATAGCTTCCAACTCACTCCAGTTATTGTGCTCTGACTCATTATCTCTTTGTGAATGTTCCAAAGTACCCCAAAATCATGCTAGGGATTAAAAGACCTCTGTGTAATATTCTCAATGATTTTATTTGTTTCTTAGCAATCTGTGGAGATTTTATATTTATTTTCAAAGGCTGACCTCTAATATAGTTTGCATCATTATGGAGAAGACATCAAAAGTGAAATTCATAGTGATCTGAAAATACATATATGAAGGACAAAAAGGTGTAAGCTTTTCATCACTCAGGGAGAAATTGCATGCCATAATTACACTAAGCACATCATCTGACATTAAAATGTCACATATATTAGTAGACAACCCAGAGAGGGAACTTCCATTAAGTGCTGGACTCATGATTTTGTCTTTCAAGGACTAAATTGCCATATACTTGGGATTGTCATGCACCATTTCTTTAGCCTCCCAATTCCTACTGGGATCAGAATTTGATCTTGCCCAGTTTAGGAAGCAAAGCCTAAGATTTCATCTTATTAAAATGATTTTCTGCTACCTTTATCTTCATTTAAGTCTTTCATTTTCTTCCAGCTTTCATTTGTTTTCTTTGTCCTCGGGTTAGCAACAGAGGGATGACACAGACTGTAAATGCCACTTGATTTTCTTCCTAAATCGATGTGTTCCCATAAGATGTTTATGTTAAAATAGAAGCATGACAGAGCAACAATAGCTTAGAAGGCAAAAAAGCCCAAAGGTGTAGCTATCTGTAGGGAATGGCAAATTGTTACCAGCATGGATCTGTGATTTTGTACATTTGAGTTAAGTCTTTTTTTCAAAAAAAACATTGTCAATTGTTAATGTCTGAGCTGGATCCAGTTTAATACCTTGCAGACACCTTTTCAGACAGCATCTGTCTTCCCCTGCAGGATGCCAGTAAAATAGGTAGGCAGTCTCACTTCTGAAGCAAAAGGAACACCTTGGTATTTTTACTATTCCTTTCAGGAAGACAGATTGTCCAAAACTGTAATTTACTCAGTAAAGAAAGGTGTGGGAAAACCTATGTCCATCATGCTGACTTTAATACTATTGTTCATGACTATTTGTCATTACATTGTCTGAGCATTTTCCATAAAGGAACACCAGGAATAAGGATGCTGATGTTTCTCTCCTTTGGTGATCAGTACTGTGCCTCTCAAAGTTTTTTGACTGATTGGAGCTGGTCATGTCTAGAAACAGATATCCATATTTACAGCACTTTTAAAATTTGGTTTTGGATTAACTTTTTTCAAACCAAAGGATACAATTACATATGTTAATGACAGTGCTGTAGTACAAGTCTGTGAAGGCTATGGTGAGGGTTATGTGTATTTGGAGGGTCAAATTCTATCTTTCAGTGTCGATGTATAAAACAGATGTTGAGAGTGGGAGGTATAGCAATCTGCATCTGATACCTTCCAAAGATCCAGTGAGACACAAAGGTAAAGTGTCAGAGTATTCTCAATATTATTGTGTAAATTTCACCTATAGACAGCTTCCCACTTTCTGAACACAGGTTTTAGTGAAAGCACATTAAAATCCAAGATGACTCTTCTCTGCCTTCAGAGTTCTTAGGATACTTGAGAACATGCCTTTAAATATTATTAACGATGTAAATGGGCCTAATATCACTTCCGCACATGAATCATCACACAGTCTGGACAAGAGCAAGGATTGCTAATATAATGAGAAATGTTTGCTTTTTTCACATGAGAACAATGGGAATATCTGTCATGGATTACTTGAGTCTCTAAAGACAAGAAATATCCAAAGGATCTACAAAGTAATAAATAGTACTAGGAAACTGTAAAGATTGGATATAGCATACTTCCTTCACTTCCTAATCCCTTCCTTCTCCCACCCTACTTCCCACCCCACCTTCTGTGTTCCAAAACTTGGTGAAAGACAAGGGGAAAGACCTCTGAGACATTACTAAGCAGAGGAGCTCATGTACACAACTTTGCTGGGCAATAAACAGCAGTGTGGGTCCCATCCTAAGGCAGGACGAACATGAGATTTCACACTGATAACAGGGCAGCACAAAAGTTTGGCAATGAAGATGTAGCTCATAGGAAGACCAAGGATGGGATTGTCTCAGTTCAAGCTGAACAAAGCAGATGAAGAATTGTGCCCAATTGCTCTATCTGGTCGTAAAAAACCCATAAATGACTTTAGAAAAAAAAAATGGTTGTGCTTTCTTGTTAAAAAGGAAATAATGCTTTTAGAACAGATATTCCAGAATAAGAAAAATGTAGATAATTTCCAGAAACAGATTTTAATTTCATGAGGCATGTGTCAGGTATTATTATTAGCTGTTTTGGGTTTGCCTAGTAATGGTGTATTATTAGCTGTTTTGGGTTTGCCTAGTAATGGTGTAAATACTTAGGCTGTATAAAAAAAAAAAGAAAAAAAACCACAAACAGTGAAAGCAATCGAAACAATCAAAACAAAACACACAATAAAAAACCCACAAATAAACAAAAACAAAACAAAAAATGTTGTATATGTCTAATGTTTAAACTTACTGAAGGTGAAAGTTTTCTGCCTTGGAAATTAAGGATGAAGAAGAGAAAGAGGATTTTAAAAGCAATGAGATCTGAAAAATCTGTGATTTTCTGCATATTTTCTGTGAAAATAAACTCTGTGAACTCTTCTACAAAAGGTATTTGACATACTTGGCAGGGATTGTAGGCAATGCATATCCTTCATTTTCCAATGTGAGTCATACAAAACTTGAATGTGATGTTGATTCAAGTCCTTCTGAATAGACTAGTATCTCCTGAAAAAAATTCTATTGTGATTTGCTGTTGTTCATTTTTATGAAGGAAATGGAAATCTCATTTTAAGCAACTTTGAGAGCAAAAAGGAAAAATACAGATGCAGGGGCATTAATCTGCTGTGGATAACTTATGTATCTCAGGGTCCATATTTTAAGTAAATGTTCACTGCATCATTAAACTTTGGCATTTACAGTATGCATCAAAAATAGAAACTTTATTCATCCAGAGAAAGCACAGATTTGCAAGGCAGGGTGTAAAATGGCACAATTCCATTGATTTCTGTGGGGATGCAGAAATTTACATCATCTGGGAGTATGGCCCACAACCTCCTCAACAAAATATAAAGTCAGACTGAGAATATGGAAAAGTAGGAATCTGCCTAACTTCTTTTGACTTTGAGAAGGTTACAGACAAGGTTGACAGTGTCAATGCATACAGCATGATTTATCTGGAGTTTCAGAAAACCCTCAATAAAGTTCCACATGGCAGGCATCTGTTTAAGTTGAAAGCTGCAAGGATCGAGGATAAGACATGGAAGTGAATAAAGAAATAGTTAAAAAAACCCCAAACCCACAAAGACTACCTGCATGGTGATCTAGACTGCTTCCCTGGCAAGATTAATAACAGCAGTGTTTTTGAAATAATTGTGTTAGTTCTTGTAGTTGGAGGAGACATCTGAAAAAGTTTATTGCAGAAGTATAAAAAAGAGGAAAAGAAAAAGAAAGGGAAAGACAAAAGTTGCCAGATATCCTGAGTAAGATTAATTTCTACTTAAACTTTCCCTAGACTTGTTATTGCTTTACAGATTGTTGCAGTATGTGATCAAGAAGGGGTGATAGAAAATAAACACTTGCAATGAAGCAGGAAAACAGTTCTCCAGCAGCTGAGTGGAATGCAGCTGCTTAAGTGCAGTCAAGCTACAATCAGTTCCAACTTCAGAGATTGTTATAGTGGAGGAAGGGGAACACAATCAAGCTGGATTAGTGGTGAGAGCATACTAGTATTTGATATTTCAGCTTTCATGCATGTATAAAAAATGCAGATAAAGTAGACCCACCTTTTTCTGTAAAGAAATTCTCCCCCTTCAAATTATTGAGACATATTTTTGCCATGTGCTTTCAAACAAATTAAAACAGCTTGGGGGGAAAAAGGGGAACTTAAATATATTGAATGCATAAAAGTGGGAGTTCTGCATAATCAGCTTCCAAGAGTTCTTAAATGTCTGTATATAAACTGTTTAAAAGTAAATTAAAATTATTCCTTAATGAAATACAAATCTGAAGTCACTTGAATAACTAATTGTTTTATGACCCATGCAGTGAATTTTTAATGCCTGCCTCTACCTGATTATTTTAGATATGTCTGTGATGTAAATTAAAAGCTACATAAATCATTAATGTGTTGATACAGATCAGTGAGCTGACTACACTGTATCTTATTCCTCAGGACACAGAGGGTCTGATTCACCTCACTCCTATTTTAGAGACCAGATTTATTCAACATTTGTTCTTGGTTAAAGGCTCATTTGAAGAATTTGGATAGACTTTGTATAGGGTGTAAACTGAGGTTACCCACATCTTATAGACCTGAAGTTTTAAAAAAATCTACCACTGGTAAAGAGGTTATTATTTCTATGACAATTACCATGTATAAAATATTTTCCATGGAATTAAAATTGCTCTGTAACCATTAATTAAGTTTTACAGTTCACAAAACTCCTTTGAGGTAGTTAACTATTAGGATTTCTATCTACAACCTGGTAAACAAGGACAGAGCCACTGACCACTTGAAATATGAATAGATTTGGGAATAGTAGCCAGGTGTCATGACTTTCAGTTGCCTACTTTAATGGCTAGAAAAAAACACTCCCACAAGAATAAAAAGCACATTTTAAAAACACAAGCTGAGTCCATGAAGTAGAGGAAAAAAATGAGATCTGTAAAATATTTAAAACTCATGGACTATTGAATTGGCACATATCTGTATATGGAAATTTAATGAAAGGGGAAAAATAAATTGAGAGCAATAGCATTTTACCTTTACCTGAACAAGTAACAGGGATTTGCCCTGTCTTACTGGGTTCCATGACTGTCTTGCATTAATGAGCAATCAGATAGGTCCACTACTGCTTCAGTGGAAGTGCCGTTGCTGTTTTGCTTTAATTGCTGCCACGATTGTCTATCTTTAACTGCAAAAGCATAGCTTCTGAATCATACTTGCTTGTTTTGTTTTCTTTGATCTTTCCTCTCAGCTTTCATAAATGATCTTTGTTTCCTGACAAAAATACTCCATTTACTGAGTGCAGTTTAACAGACACAGTTTAACTGAAAATCTGATGTTGAAATTTATGTGCAGTTTTGCTTTTTATCAGTTTGTGCCTCTGGGCTAAATTAGAGCCCAGTGTAATGAACACTTGTGATGGAATAAGGCACACTATCGAACAATCCCATTGAAGTGAGGGAGAGCATTTACGTGTGATCTTACTGCCAGATAAAGTTTTTGCAAGACCAGACCCTTTGTCATTGAAATACATTCTGGTTTTATGACAAAATAAATGAAAATAAGTCATTTTACACCATGTGAAGATACGGCTCATGAACATTAAAAGGTGCAGTCATACAGAAAAGCTCACTCATATCACCTTTTGGCCATTTCTGTACTGATAATTTAAAAATGAGGAGAGTATTTGTAATACATATTTTAGAATGGATGAAAGTTTGAAAACTGCCATCAGGTCAAAATATATTTACTCTCACTTACACCTGTGTAAATCTGGAATGACTTCACTGGAGTCAACAGTGTTACCTTGGATTTTAAGAGAGAATGGAATCTGTTCCATTACATTATCAATATGGAAACCTGCAATTACCTCTCTAAAAGATGACAAAGATCTTGTCCATGCTCTTCCTTTATTCTCTTTTGATCTGGATTGCTGATGTGCTGCTTTTTGCAGCATGTGATGTTTGTTAATTTACAGAGTATGTTTGTGACTTCAGTTTATAAGGGCTAATTTATTTTTGTTTGGTTTCTGGTAAACTGACCAAGTGGGGAAAAAGCCTCTTTAACCTATTTTACACATATATTGCACCTATTTTACACATATATTGCATGCTGTGTTAATGATAATACTGAAATAAAGAGCAAGCTATAAAGACTTGTGGACAGAAGAAAAGGATTCCATCATGTGTTTGAAGTGTACCATTGAGGAGTTATATTTTTTCAAATTTTTATCACTAGTCTCCCAACATTTTTAGATTCATATCACAAAATCCATATGTATCAGGTTATTATGCTGAAGTCCACAGTAGAAGTACTTATCAATTTCCATTGGTGAAGGAATTTGCTACTTTTTAAACCAGAAGGGGCAGTTACATGGTCTGTTTTCACTTCCTAGATAAAATTAACTGCAGGCTTTTACCCAGTGATCCTTGCAATGAGGAAAGTGTGTTCAGCTTGGATTTATAAGTGAGAGCAGTCAAGCTGAGCAATAAATGGTGCAACCAAGGCCTGTCTCAGCAAGAGCTCTTAACAAGAACAGTACTAATTTTTCTGACAGTCAATGGCTAGTGAAGCTCATTTATTCAATAAATAACAGTAAAAAAAAAATTGTCTATACTTCAGAATTTAAATATAAATAAAGGTTATTTTAAGTCTTATTACAAGCTGCCCCAAAACTACTATTCTGAACACATATATATGCTGTTGAAATAGCCCTCAAAATTAAACTTCATGTTTCTTGTCATTCATTTCTTACTTGCAATTCTATTTGCTACTATCAGTATTGGTGTTATGCTGCATTTTGGTCCAGAACACCTCAAACTCTCTTACAGCTCACCTCAAGAACCAGCACTTGTGGGTTTTTTTGTTTGTTGCTGTTTTGTTTGTGGTGGTGGTGGTGTTTGCTGGTTTTTTGGGGGTGAGTGGGTGGGTTTTTTGTTTGTTTGGGGTTTTTTCATTTGTTTTGGTTTTGTGGTTTTGTTTGGTTTTTTGTGTGGTTTTTTTTGTTATTGTTGTTTTATTGGAGGTTGGTTTTTTTTTGTTTCTGTTATGTGTGTGTGTTTTGATTTGGTTTGGTTTTGGTTTTATGTTTTTTTTTTGGCGGGGGGTGTTGATTTGTTGGCAGGTGGGGTGTGTGGGATGGTGTATTTTGTTTGGGTGGTTTTTGTTTGTTTGTTTGTTTTTTAGTTAGTCACGAATATATGTTGATTTTCAGGTGACAAGAAGTTCTTTCCAAGCTTGGAGTGGAGCTAACGATGTTTTGTGTTCTGTGGATTTGTATCTAGCAGTTGATTGACATTAACATCTAAAGGCATGAATTTCAGCTGAAACTCTTGTTCTGTTTTGAGTAGCTACAATATATCTTCTGTAGATTTCCTGATGTGTCTCCAGTCTTTCTTGCTTGGAAAAGGAATAGAAACTGCCTCATCTGTCTGCTACTTATTTTTATAAGACTTAAGCTCTCTTAATCATTTCCTCATAGAGTATCTCTCCATTGATTATGGAAGGATCCTATGGTGAGCAGGGACTTGAGTTAATCATTTAAAGTTAGGTAAAATGAATCCAGGTCCTAATCTCCATTAATTAGTTAATGTAAATAATGAAGACAGTGCTTCTCTAGGTCCCCAGCAGGTGTGATAGTGGTGGGAGTTAAGTGACAGGAATAGAGAAGGCCAGACAATGTTTTTAAATGATTTTATAATTCTATCATGGGTATCTCCAGGGAAAACATCTCCAAAACCAAAGTGACTTTCTTGTCTCCCAACAGGAATAAGGAGCACATTCTTCAGAGGCTTGTAAGTCACATCCACAATCACTCTCTCCTCAGAAATTGTATTTCTGGAAGAATACATTTACATTCCTTATATGCCTTATCCTGGTTATCTAGGTACATATATTTATATTTTTTTAAGACATAACGAGAAAGATGGGACATTTTTCAAATATTCTCATTAATATCAGCTTCTAATTTATTTCTTCTGCACCTATTTGCAATGTCTCCAACAAAGCTGCACTCCATTTTATCATATAATGGTAGAAATAATATTTTAGGTTATTTTGGTTTTTTTGTTTGTTTGTTTGTTTTGTTTTTTGTTTGGTTTGGTTTGGTTTTTTTGTTCGGTTGTTTTTTCTTTTTCTGAAGAATCTAGATGCCCAAGTAGTTTCCCATTCCACACACAGCCATACAGTCCCTCAAGCACCATGCGCTACTTCATTCAGAACATTTTGCAGTGCTTTCTTCCACAGTGTTGCACTGGCAGAGCTATTAAAAGCATCATCACATAATGTTCTCTCACACAAGAAGGTGGCGTAGGGTGCTGCAAAAGCAGAGCTGTGAGTTTAAATGAGAGTTTAAACAAAGCAATTCTGACAAAATATATATTTCATGGTACTAACCGAAACCTTCAAAATTTTGGTGTTGATCTCACAAACGGTATAAAAACTTTCTAACATTTTGTTCATTACATGTAAGCTAGACTCTTTGTGTGAACAAGTCCAACCTAAATTCCTGCTTGAATTCAAGGCCTTTTCAAATAAATCTTTAAGGTAATTTCAGACGTGCCTTCCTCCTAGTAATATAACACCTGCTTGGTGTTTTAAGGCCTTGACCCTTAGCTGACAGAAATCAGCGTAGCTCCATTGAAACCATTTTACTTCAACTATAGAGCTGACATCCAGTCAGCAGTACACTTGAAAGCTCCTGGTGAATATTGGTGAAGTCTTTTATCAAACTTTTTGGGATAAGTAGCTATTGGGGAAAATTTCTAAAAAACAAATTTCAAACTCTAATTCCCCTTGACTTTTACTGAATGTCAATGAGACTTTGAGTCATACATTCAGAAATAATTAGAGGCTGAAATAAAAAAATAGTTGCCTAGTGATAAAGAAAGAAAAGGGAAAGGGAAAGGGAAAGGGAAAGGGAAAGGGAAAGGGAAAGGGAAGGGGAAAGGGAAAGGGAAGGGGAAAGGGAAAGGGAAAGGGAAAAAAGAAAAGGAGAAAGGGGAAAGGGAAGAGGGAAAGGATAAAGGAAAAAGAAAAAAGGAAAGGAAAGAAGGAAAAGGAAGGGAAGGGAAGGGAAGGGAAGGGAAGGGAAGGGAAGGGAAGGGAAGGGAAGGGAAGGGAAAGGAAGGGAAGGAAAAAAGGGAGGGAGAAGGGGCCACAATCAAAATCTACACAGTTGGCCAAATCCAAAAGTATGCTACTCTGTTGTTGTGTAACTTAGACATTACATAAGTGCCACAGAGAAATTTTCTAAAAAGCATAAACTATGTTTCGAGTCTGCTCTGATAATTTTTAACTGTTTATGATCTATCTGATGCTCAAACTCAGCTGGAATGTATAAAAAAGAATACATTTATCCAAGCTGAAATCCCTGTCTGTGTTGCTCTCTGAGACAAAATATGCAAGGCGTTTATGTCTATCTCAAATGATTCAATCATTGCATTTGGTTTATCAACAAAACCCACCAGTCTTTCAGCTATAAAATATTGAGGCATTAAGATACTCAGGTGTCCTGACCTATTCAAAAGATTACAGAGCCCAGTATAATTACTTGCTAATTGAATCAGAGTTCTACCAGATTATGGACTAGCTGGTTGTTAAGAGTGCCCTCTCCAAAAAAAGAAAGTCGCTACAGTTATCCATTCTTGCAGATGCTTTGTAATACAGGTTTTCATTTTGACTCTGAAAAATATTTTGTTTCTTTCAGCATCCAAAAAGGGGTCAGTGGTCAAAAAGGTGATGCCAGACCGAGGGCACCTGTGACCTGTTGGGTGTTGCAACACATCTTGTGAGAGATGCCCATCTGCCATACATTTCCAAATATCAGGGCAGAGATCCTGATTCAGCTGATGCAGAGAGAGGAGACCGAGAAGTTGTTACCTTGGTCAGAATCCAGAGTGTTGTGGGACCTGGTTGAAAAGAACATGTTATAAGTTTATGGTCAAGACTATGTACAAGGGCATTTCCCTGGGCACAAACTCCCTCATCATCCTATGGAGGAACCAAGAGTATGGCTTATGGTATGTAGTGCATCATTCCTTGTGAGATATGATGAACCTCTCATTTAAGTGAATAAAATCTTCCACCATGGACTGAGCTATAGTAAGACAACCTTTGGCAAAATACTGTGCTCTCTGTTGAGGAATAATCCAGTGCTACCTCCATCTCCACAGTTTATGCGTAAAGGATTCAGACAGCAGCATCCAATGTGAGATGGCCAGTGTGAGACGAGGTGGCCTTTTCTTCTTATTGGTGATGCTATTTCACCATACATTCTCTCTTTTCTTGGCTGGATGTAAGGGGTGGACAGATCTAAACACCTAAGGGGGCCTAGTGATGGTTAGGCATGGTTTGAACTGAACTTGGCAAGGGACCCAAAGAATAACAAGTAGGGCTTCTACCGGTACATCAATGAAAAAAGGAAAGTGAAAGAAATAATACCCCACTGAAGAACAAGAACAGGGAGCTAGTGACAATAGATGAAGAGAAGGCTGAGGTTCTCAAAAACTGTTTTTTCCTCAGTCTTTACTGGCAACCTCTCTCCCAACACCTCCAAAGTCAAAAAACCACAAGGCAGGAGTCAAGGTGTGAAGTCACTCCCACTGTATGTGAAAATCAAGTTGTGAGCTCCTGAGGAACCTGAACATACATACATCTATGGGACCCGAGGAGATGCATCCCGGAGTTCTGAGTGAACTGGCAGATGTAGTTGCCAAGCCACTCTCAATAATATTTGAGAAGTCCTGGCAGTCAGGTGAA